>CM019699.1:40325392-40630392 GCA_009760885.1 Achatina immaculata | reverse complement strand
GATATTCTCTTCATATTACTGCTTCCAAAGATATCATAGTTTAAATATAAGTGCTTCCATAATGCCGCGTGGTGTAGTAGTTAGTGCATTCACTTCCCAATCAGAAGGTCGCCGGTTCGATTTTGCACTCGGGCTGAGTTTTTTTTCGGACTAACCGACACTGGGATTCACCCAGCCTCTAAAAGATAGGTACCTGGGTCGTCTCTAGGGAAACAGAGGCAGCGAGGACATGTCCTGGCATCCCTGCCTAAATGCTGTAGTGGCCTAGAAATGTGAAGAGGCTAACACTTCATCAGCCACCCAGGCTGTAGAAATGGGTACCCGACTTCTTCTGGAGTTGGGGAAGGAAACTGCAGCCAGGCGTGATACTGACCATATCACCCTCTAGCATGCTGACAGGTCAAGGAAAATATGGGCACTAACACCATATCCCCTATGTGCCTCTAAGGCATGACAGGGTTACCTTTACCTTATTTTAACACTTCACATCCTTACCACAAACAAATGCTGCGGAATTCCATTATGCCAAACATAAGCAACCGGGGGGGGGGGGGGGAGGAGAGATTAATTTGATGAAAACTTGATGTAAAAGGAAGGGGGGGGGGAGGAATAGTCATTAATTTGATGAGAAAAGTATAAAGGTACCTCTATTATATGTTCTTTGCCGTCTTTCCCTTGGATGGCCTCCACTGCAACCACGTCAAGCCCGCCGAAGAGTTGACTGCATTCATCTACCCACAGTTTAAACCTGCATAGTGAGTCAGTGATAATATGTTTTATTATTTGCTGATCCATCCATCCATCCATCCATCCATCCATCCATCCATCCATCCATCCATCCATCCATCCATCCATCCATCCATCCATTCATTCATCCATCCACGCAGTGTTATAAGTATCTATGGTTATACAAATATTATTATATGCACAAAATACACACGCACAATTCAGAACCACCCACATAATAGTTAATAAGTCAGTCTTCATTGTCCTCGTTACTGTAAAACTTCCCAAACCAACTAGATTCGAGAACAAGCTGATTTTAGTTCAGGTCAAGGCGTCACCATCATCCTGTGCCGTCTCCCCTCGGACAGCCATTCAACTCGATTATGTCTATTGTTTTAACAGTGTCACTCGACCGAGCTTAATCCAGCCCCCCCCCCCTCTTAATGCAGTCACGCTCATTTATATCATTGTTATTCTCTCTGCTCTTTTCTACCATTTAACTCTCCCCGACCCCACCCACTCGAGCATGCTTTTCTGAAGATTCTGAACTGCTTCTCTACGTTCGGCTAACAATAAGCATCGTTTATCTGGTACCCGAGCATTCTCCACTCTACTGGCTTTTATATTTGTCTTTGACCAGTGTACCTGGTTGCTTAAGAGCCGATGATATGACAGGGGCGAGCATAGCTAAAATAACAATACAAAAATATCATGCTTCAGTTTGTGTCTTCGTCGCACAACTAAAACGGAGAAAACCCCATCCAATACTGGGACAAGCAAACTATGAGAAGTTTCAAAAACAACAATTCACTAACAAGAAAGACAAAATTGACTGAAACAGTCACTGTTTTCCTTTATTGTCCATAAACAGTCACTTCTTTTCCATATTTCCATAGACAGTCACTGTTTTCCATATTTTCCATAAACAGTCACTTGTTTCTTCCACATCTTTCGACGAATATACACCGTGCACGTTTTCTTGAACAATAACATGAAGATGTTGAAACTGAAACACAATATATTAACAGTCAAAGATATGTCAAATTTCTTGTCCCTCATTCATTACTACCTGAATTTCTGATATTCTTACCTCTCATTCCTTGTTATCTATTCTAGCATTGCTGATCTTCTTACCTCTTATTCCTTGTTATCTATTCTAGCATTGCTGATCTTCTTACCTCTTATTCCTTGTTATCTGTTCTACCATTGCTAATCTTCTTACCTCTTATTCCTTGTTATCTGTTCTACCATTGCTGATCTTCTTACCTCTTATTCCTTGTTATCTATTCTAGCATTGCTGATCTTCTTACCTCTCATTCCTTGTTATCTATTCTAGCATTGCTGATCTTCTTACCTCTTATTCCTTGTTATCTATTCTAGCATTGCTGATCTTCTTACCTCTTATTCCTTGTTATCTGTTCTACCATTGCTAATCTTCTTACCTCTTATTCCTTGTTATCTGTTCTACCATTGCTGATCTTCTTACCTCTTATTCCTTGTTATCTGTTCTACCATTGCTGATCTTCTTACCTCTTATTCCTTGTTATCTGTTCTACCATTGCTGATCTTCTTACCTTTCATTCATTGCTATCTGTTCTAGCATTGCTGATCTTCTTACCTTTCATTCATTGCTATCTGTTCTAGCATTGCTGATCTTCTTACCTTTCATTCATTGCTATCTGTTCTAGCATTGCTGATCTTCTTACCTTTCATTCATTGCTATCTGTTCTAGCATTGCTGAACCTGTATTGGCTTTCCAGTTTCCTGATATAGACTTTCTCCTGGAAGGGAATAGTGTGCAAATGCAAAATTCGAATACATGTTTCTATACATATAGAATATATCCTACGCCAACAATTTAGCACTCTGGAAAATCTAGAAAGTGGTAACTTTTTCGCGAATTGAATTACCATACTATTTCTGATTTAATAAATGTTCTGAAAAAAAAATTATGTTTAGTTCATTTCAAGTACATTTGGTGTTTTAAAATCACATCTTACAATAATGTTAAGTAAGTGATTAAGAGTTTAATAATTAACACGAGTGTTATCTCTCTGTGATCGTCCCCGTTAAAACTAACTATGATAAATTATAATGAGTTTTTAAACCGTTAAATCTCAGCATCAACAAAATACAGCCTGGTTCGTCTGAAACAAATAAGTGTATAAGGAGAAGAATACAGGGGAAACGTATAGCATTAAAACAAACAGATGATACGTAATCTAACCACTGAGAAACGATTAGTTATTGGCATGTAAAATTGTAAAAGAAAAATTAAAATGGCTATTTTGAAAAAAAAAAACATTATGACAGAGATAGAAGCTTGTTTCTTATTCCAGTTTTTTTTAGCTGTTTATCTCACGCCTGATTTCTATGTATGTTGTTGATTGGTGGAACTGACCACGGTAAGAGGGCGCCATCATTGTTTTGCTATGCACAGACTCTGTGTATGCAGTATCTGAGTGATTAGTCCTGCCACTATGGATATATTTCTTTTTTATGTCTTTGACATACTATATACTATAAAATATGGTTCCGTTAAGTTCTTGAAATGCAAAATCATGACCTGAGGTATATGGCGGATACTGTGTGTTCCATGTTTTTCTGTGCAGCCCATGTCTGTCCATGGAGTTGGAAATATCCTTACCCTGACAACAAAAATTATGACGAGAGTCAGTCCTCGTTTTGTGCAAATGACGCCAACTAGTCCTCGTTTTGTGCACTGTTTTCCAAATGAAGCCAACTAGTCCTCGTTTTGTGCAAATGACGCCAACTAGTCCTCATTTTCTGCACTGTTTTCCAAATGACGCCAACTAGTCCTCGTTTTGTGCACTGTTTTCCAAATGACATCACTGTCTGATCGCCTAGTCTTGAAAAGGGGCAGTGACTCGAGCAAAACCCACTCTGACAGTTCATGCAGTCGCTTCAGGATAGCTCGCCTCACAGCTTTCCCCGTTATACAGCACAGAGATCTCTCTGCCGAGGCTTTCACTGTTATGCTTAGCACAGACATCTCTCTGTAATTATTACACCTAAAAAATCTAATTACAGGAAGGACATAATGTGCTATCAGGTTAGCTTGAAAGCTAGGAGGGGAAAAAACCAATGAAAGGCAGTTAAAAGAGAAACCAAAAAAAAAAAACAAAACAAAAACAAAAACTCAGATCAATAATCTGCAGCTAAAATCGCCTGTAACTACAATAATCAAATCTTCAGACACAGGATATGGAGTGATTCATAAAAAAAAGATGAATACAAACGAGTAATCAACTTGTAAAAACGATGTGTTTTTCATTTTTGCTTTTTGTTTGTTTGTTTGTTTGTTATATGCATGTAATAAAGTATTTGTCAAAATGTCCCAGTAGATTCTTTCCTCTCCACTGAATTACTCTGTGGTATTTCACCTGCAGTTTCGCTTACGAAGTCGATATAAATTTTACTATATATATATATATATATTGGCTGACAATATTGAACAATAATAAATAAAAGAAAACTTGGCAATTATGTAAGTAAAACAAAATGTTCTTTGCAACTGTTTTAGAAAATCGATCTTTTTGTAAAGCTTTCACACTAAGTTCAGTCTGCAGAATGCAGCAAACCAATAGTGCACACCTGACAGGTGCTGGCGAATGCCAATCGCACGCCCACAACTTGAAGTATCATGCCAATGTTAAATATAACATGAACACGGAATCCTGCTATCACAGTCAAGTAACGCTGGTGACATTTCGAAAACAGTTAAAAATTTGTCACATTTAGACAAACCTGCAAGCCTGGCTGGCGTCATAGCACAGAAAATTACTCTAACCACTGAGAAACGATTAGTTATTGGCATGTAAAATTGTAAAAGAAAAATTAAAATGGCTATTTTGAAAAAAAAAAACATTATGACAGAGATAGAAGCTTGTTTCTTATTCCAGTTTTTTTAAGCTGTTTATCTCACGCCTGATTTCTATGTATGTTGTTGATTGGTGGAACTGACCACGGTAAGAGGGCGCCATCATTGTTTTGCTATGCACAGACTCTGTGTATGCAGTATCTGAGTGATTAGTCCTGCCACTATGGATATATTTCTTTTTTATGTCTTTGACATACTATATACTATAAAATATGGTTCCGTTAAGTTCTTGAAATGCAAAATCATGACCTGAGGTATATGGCGGATACTGTGTGTTCCATGTTTTTCTGTGCAGCCCATGTCTGTCCATGGAGTTGGAAATATCCTTACCCTGACAACAAAAATTATGACGAGAGTCAGTCCTCGTTTTGTGCAAATGACGCCAACTAGTCCTCGTTTTGTGCACTGTTTTCCAAATGAAGCCAACTAGTCCTCGTTTTGTGCAAATGACGCCAACTAGTCCTCATTTTCTGCACTGTTTTCCAAATGACGCCAACTAGTCCTCGTTTTGTGCACTGTTTTCCAAATGACATCACTGTCTGATCGCCTAGTCTTGAAAAGGGGCAGTGACTCGAGCAAAACCCACTCTGACAGTTCATGCAGTCGCTTCAGGATAGCTCGCCTCACAGCTTTCCCCGTTATACAGCACAGAGATCTCTCTGCCGAGGCTTTCACTGTTATGCTTAGCACAGACATCTCTCTGTAATTATTACACCTAAAAAATCTCTAATTACAGGAAGGACATAATGTGCTATCAGGTTAGCTTGAAAGCTAGGAGGGGAAAAAACCAATGAAAGGCAGTTAAAAGAGAAACCAAAAAAAAAAAACCAAAAACAAAAACAAAAACTCAGATCAATAATCTGCAGCTAAAATCGCCTGTAACTACAATAATCAAATCTTCAGACACAGGATATGGAGTGATTCATAAAAAAAAGATGAATACAAACGAGTAATCAACTTGTAAAAACGATGTGTTTTTCATTTTTGCTTTTTGTTTGTTTGTTTGTTTGTTATATGCATGTAATAAAGTATTTGTCAAAATGTCCCAGTAGATTCTTTCCTCTCCACTGAATTACTCTGTGGTATTTCACCTGCAGTTTCGCTTACGAAGTCGATATAAATTTTACTATATATATATATATATATTGGCTGACAATATTGAACAATAATAAATAAAAGAAAACTTGGCAATTATGTAAGTAAAACAAAATGTTCTTTGCAACTGTTTTAGAAAATCGATCTTTTTGTAAAGCTTTCACACTAAGTTCAGTCTGCAGAATGCAGCAAACCAATAGTGCACACCTGACAGGTGCTGGCGAATGCCAATCGCACGCCCACAACTTGAAGTATCATGCCAATGTTAAATATAACATGAACACGGAATCCTGCTATCACAGTCAAGTAACGCTGGTGACATTTCGAAAACAGTTAAAAATTTGTCACATTTAGACAAACCTGCAAGCCTGGCTGGCGTCATAGCACAGAAAATTACTCAAAGCACGTAGAAAACAACGCCACAAAGTGCAGGGTATCTTAATTGTGCATACACAGCGAAACCAAAACAAAAAGCGGAAAAAAAACAACAGCAGCAATATACATGTAGCTTTGGGTATAATCTATTCCATTGTTGCCATATATTATCTTCTTTTAATAGACTCATGCTTCAAGTAATGATAAGCATTCATTGTCCTCCAAAAAAAAAAAAACAGCCGAGAGATGAACACAAGGGGGGGGGAGGGAGAAAGAGAGGCCTACCAAAGGCTATCTGGCAGAGAAATGTAGAAGCAGGAATGATTAGCATGAAGCAATAGCTGGGCCACAATACAGAGACTGGCTGCAGATAGTGAGAGGTGGAGAGAATTTCTCGCTACCCTGCAAGACGCCACAGTGCATACTGGTTAGCCGGTCGCCGACAAGGCGCATGGATAGATAGATTATACTTCAAGAAAGAAACACTGGAGAGATTATACTCAGGAAAGAAACACTGGATAGATTATACTTCAAGAAAGGAACACTGGAGAGATTATACGTCAGGAAAGAAACACTGGATAGATTATACTTAAGAAAGAAACACTGGAGAGATTATAATTCAAGAAAGAAAGACTGGAGAGATTATACTTCAAGAAAGAAACACTGGAGAGATTATACTTAAGAAAGAAAGACTGGAGAGATTATACTTCAAGAAAGAAACACTGGAGAGATTATACTTCAAGAAAGAAACACTGGAGAGATTATAGTTCAAGAAAGAAACACTGGAGAGATTATACTTCAAGAAAGAAAGACTGGATAGATTATAGTTCAAGAAAGAAACACTGGATAGATTATACTTCAAGAAAGAAATACCGGAGAGATTATACTTCAAGAAAGAAACACCGGAGAGATTATACGTCAGGAAAGAAACACCGAAGAGATTATACTTCAAGAAAGAAACACTGGAGAGATTATACGTCAGGAAAGAAACACCGAAGAGATTATACTTCAAGAAAGAAACACTGTTTATAAAAGTATGAACAGACCTTGATAATGTGTCACATGTACTCGGGCCTTGACTTTAGCGAATTCAAACTAAAAAGTTTGAAACTTTTTTTTTTTTTTACATTTATTTATTTGTTTTGATTTGTTTTTTCCTGTTAAACTGGAGACAAACTTCACTTTGTTTACCTATCGATTTAATTTTGTTTCTTTTCTTAACTAAAATTTTCCTTTCAGAAATCTGACCAGAATTCATGCAAAAACGCAGGGGTGGTGGGGGGGGGGGGGGTGGGTGGAAAAGGGGGGGGGGTGGAGGAAACATATGTCAATAGAATTAAACCAAATTGAAGATCGATAACGGATTGTGAAGCAATTCTTTTGTTTTTTTTAATGTGGAAGGAATAGTTAAAGGAAAAAAATAAATGGTAAGATATGGATTGAAGAAAGTTTATAAAGGTAATTTACAAACTTATTTAGCTGGTGGTGAAATCGTATACGAAGATTTACAACGAGATCTCACCTTCTCGAAGCATTTACTTGTTTTTTTTTTCTTAATTTTTCATCAAACATGTTAGGAAAGGAAATGATATACTGTACATCTGTGTGCAGAGAAATACTCAAGTGACAAGCATATTAAAAGCACAACAAATTATGTAATTGCTGCCACCAAAAACATATACATAAAGCACAGCAGAAATGGTGAATGTTTCTTACAAAATAAAAAAAAAAGAAAGAAAGAAACACAATGTAGAAATCGCCGTTTTATAAACGCATGCAAAAAAAAAAAAAAACATAATTCATGTACTACTTTGTGTAGGGTATGAAAAGTGTGGGAAAAATTCTCAGTAAGTCTTGCATCTCTTTCTTTCTGCATTCGCCCTGGAATGGGGCGGTACTTATTTGTGTCGTTGTATACAGCTGGGTTGCTGTAACTGCCTCGTTCGGTCCAACACACACGTCTTCGGTATGATTTATTTCTTCGGCTTGGTTTGCCCTCCAGTGCCTATTTATTTTTTTAACAAACGGACATCACTGAGATGTAGAACAGAGTCTTGGTCAGCTGTGCTTCGTCAAACTTAATACCAGCAGTCACCTTTGAGCGCTGTTTTATTCTCGCGTGAGTACTCTACCTTCGGCGCTCATGGTTTCGTGCTTAGTTTCGTGAGCTATGAGAGATTTACGACATGTATCGCTGCTCGCGTGACATCTGCCTGTACAGGATTAAACGAAGAAAGATAAAATTCATTTTATCAGCGCGTCTAGAAAACTTTATAAACAGTTTACTCACCGCCTTCTGCACATTTTAACTATAAAATTACGTTAATTCCTGCACGCTGTTCGAGTCAGTGAATACGTCTATGCTAAAATAACATGAAAAAAATGACCATATACGGATGTTGTCAGCACGGATTTCAAAAAGTTGTTAATTACTTTCAGTTTTTTTTATAAGTCTATGACCTAGGAAACTTAGATGTGTCTGGAACTGAAAGAGCTAGCCACATCAGCAGTTTCTGTTTTTCGCAGATAATGGACTAGGCCGATCAGCTAGAGTTAAAAACATCTTTATAAGTATGCCTGAAACTGAGAAAGTATACTTATTATTATTATTATTATTTTGTAAAAAGAAAATGAAATGTGGGAAGGTTATACTTCCGACATCCCTAAATAGCGGAAGATTAACGACAGTCTGGGTCTCTTACATCTTACATCCTTCCCGTGCCGTTAAACGTCGCACAGCGCTCGCATGCTAGTTCGCCAAGTTTTCCTGTTTTCGGGGAGTCTTTTCAACATCATCAAAGGACGTCATCCCCAATAAACTGGTCTCTCTTAACAACGTCCTCTTTAGAATTTCACGTGGTCGACCTTTTTTATTCGGCCTGCTGCGTTCCACTTGACATCTTGCTTGTTTAGGGATTCTCACAATAAAGGTCCCAGACTCCAGCCCCACCCCCACCCCCCACCCCCCCACACACATACACACACGAGCACCCCTCCAACTATGACGTTGGTCTCCTGACATAAAACTCACAATGTAAAAAAAAAACTGTGTATTTGAAAGAGTGTTCCATTGCTTCACATAGGGCTCCCTTCCCTTCCAGGTTCCAAAGTTTAAGCCTGGACAGGCTAATGGATAATCCGTCACTGTCCTCAAGCAGATCAGTCTGTAGAAATGAGTACTCGACACACAAGCGTTTAGAACAGCAGCTTTCACAAACCAAAACACACTGAATACTGCATTGCACACAAGTATAACAATGGCTGGATGGGGATATATATATATATATATATATATATATATATATATGATATCACGCTCAAAGCCCAAATGATTCTCATAAATCATGACTTAATGTGCCCCGGTGTCCGCTTGCAATCGTTTCGATAAATCATGTGTGCCTCATAATGTTCATTGGCTTTACTGTGGCAGTCAGATTCTGCCACTGATTTATGACACATTACACAGCGTCGTTATAAAGCTTTTTATTTATAGACTGGACGTCAAGTAGAGGAAATTCGGAGATTCCTGACTTTTTTTTTTTTTGGTCTTTAACCTTGCAAATAAAACCTGATATGATATTATTTAAAACGTGAACTTAGATCGTTCAAGAATATATACATATACTCCCATTACGATATATATATATATATAGTTAATTGTCGGATCTTTTATATATATATAAGGTTTGACAATTAACTAATGAGACTGATTTTATTATGGCCAAGACAAAAATGTCATCTATGAAGCAAAGCATGGAATCCAAAGAGGCAACCTTCATCTATGATCTGGCGACTTTTTATCGCCGCCCGATAAGCAGACGACAAACAAGCCGCCATTTTGTTGACCTAGTAGGAGGTGCATTGTAACTTAATCAGCATGGAGCAAAAAGCTAACATTAAATTCTGTTTAAAACTCTGAAAAAGTGCCATTGAGACAGTTGAATTGATGCGACAAGTTTATGGGGATAATTGTTTACCTCGTGCACATACATTCAGGCGGTATTCACGATTCAAAAGTGGCGTTGGAACGATTACAAATGCAACTAGACATGGACGCCCAATTTCTGTTTGTAATGAGGAAATCATTGCAAAGTCAGATAACGGATACAAGAAAATCGTTGCTTGACTGTGAGGATGATGGCAGATGAATTTGGTGTTAACCGAGAGACCGTTTGTAAAATTTTAGTGGAAGATTTGGGCAAGAAAAAAGTTGCTTAGTTGCTTGCCGGTTTTTACCACATTCGTTGTCTGATGATCAAAACACATCAGCGTGTTGAGCACGCAAAAGACATGATCAAAACGTTCCGCAGAAATAAACATTTATTAAATCTGATTGTTGCACAGGATGAAACATGGATTTTCTACTAAGATCCCACAGCTAAACGACAAAGTGCTCAGTGGAAGTCATCATCATCACCAAAAGGCAAAAAAAAATTCGTCTTCAAAAGTCGAAAGTGAAGACAGTGTTGGTGTGCTTCAACGACCACAAAGGAGTTATTCACAAAGAATTTATTCTAGAGGGACATATTGTTGCTGCCAAAGTTTATTTATTTAAGTATTTTGAAACGCCCATTGAAAATGATTCTCCAAGTCCGACCTGAGTATTCAACAGCTGGCAGTTTTTTCCTTCTTCATGATAATGCACCGGCTCAGCGGGCGGTACTTTTACATGAATTTGTTTACCTCAGAACAAGTGCATGTTCTCAACCATCCACCCTATTCCCCAGATTTGTCTCCTGCCATTATTTTCTATTCCCAAAATTAAAGTTCCAATTGAACGGACGCTTCTTTGACGATACTGATGACATCCAAAGGCCCATAACATCGAATTTAAGGGCCATACCAGCAGAAGAACTGCAGAGGTCGTTCCAGTGTTTGTTAGATCGTGATAATTACTATATCAGTGCACAAGGGGCTTACTTTGAATAAAATACAGGTTATATCTCAAACGGGTGTCTGAGTGGCGAAGTGGTTAGTGCACTGGTCTCTCATGGCGAATAAGGGGTTCGAATTCGGCCGGCGGCATCCCAGTCACCCAGCTGTAGAAATGGGTACCCGACTTCTTCTGGAGTTGGGGAAGGAAAGGCAGCTAGGCCTTGATACTGACCATATCACCCTCTAGTGTGCTGACAGGTCAAGGAAAGGTCCTCAACCATTTCTTATGGGGGTACATTACAGGCAAATGTTTACATATCCATACTTACACAGGATCTGAACATTATGCAGCAGCGAACCCTGACATGCTACATACAACCTGGGAGGAACTCGACCTGTGTCGTGCCACCAGAGCAGGTCACACCGAGTCCCAGCAAGTTGTGTCTAAACTTACGAGTATTTCTCTACAAAATAACACACATTTTCTCCATGTAGCTGCATGTGTCTTCATGCAGAGGCCTCCTGAAAGGGTACGGGAACTTGTGGGACACCCTGAGCTGACTAACTGCTCTAAGTGAAAAAAAAAGCGAAAACGTCAGCTTGGATGTACCCAGGAGAGTACAAAATGAAGAAGTATGCACGCTAGATTTGCCCATGTGGGACCAAAAAAAAAATTAATAAATTTCCAAAGAACAGGATACATTTGTTTATAAAACGCTCTGCGGCTCCGAGACTATAAATAATTTTAATTAATCTTTTCTTGATTAAGGATTTACAGGATTTTGTTTTTAACTTCTTTATCAAAATGCCGATTTTGGACATATTAAACGTTGTGAGAATTTAAAGACGACCGTCTTGGAAGGGTGCTTAATGGGAAAAAGAAAGAGAGGAAGACCAAGGCCAGAATGGCTGCAAGACATCGTTGATGATCTGCGAATGGGTGCATCAGCAGTGGGGTATCTTGCTCACAACTGAGAGGCCTACAGGAGAGCTGTTAGGGACATGGACATGACTGACTTTCTAACTGACTGACTGATCAAAATGCTGAGTAATTACTGAGTAGCGGTAACTATACACAGAAAAGAAAAAAAAAATACATGGTTTTTGCACACATGTACTAGAAAGGCAAATTTCTTCATGGAGATACGAAGTCCTAAAATGAAATTGTGTAGGACGGTTGCCAGCGATGATTGAACGATGATTGAATGTCTGAAAATTAAATTGTGTAGGAGGAAGACCAAGACGAAGATGGCTGCAAGACATCGTTGACGATCTGGAAATGGATGCAACAGCAGCAGGCCATCTTGCTCACAACCGAGAGGCCTACAGGAGTGGTGTTTGGGAGGCAAAGTTCCGCAAGGGACATGCAAATGAATGAATGAATGAGGACGATTGCCAACAATGATTAAATGAAAGTTAGCAGTTTGAAAAAAAAATCTACGGAATAAAATCAGGGTATGAAATCAGCAACAATAAGTGGCAGCCATTTTGCAGAAATGTTTCTTTCTTTTAGTTTTGAGGTAAATTGGAATTCAGAACTTGTAAAAACTTATTCATTCATTAATTTGCATGTCCCTTGCGGAACTTTGCCTCCCTAACAGCACTCCTGTAGGCCTTTGTATGGAAGTAGTATAGAGAAATTGTGCTCGCTGTAAACAATGAGGCAGAAAAACAAAATTGCAGCTAATGTTTGCAGTATTTAAAAAATTTCAAAGACAGTTAAGCTCTTAAATTACCATCAGCCTATTAAATGCTTTTAAAATAAAAGTAAAAAACAAATAGCCACAGTCATTTACGAAGGTCATACCGAAAGTCCTGAGCAAAAGATTTGTTTTTAAAATCAGAATTTATAAATAGAGAAAATATAAATGTATCACCTTAACTGATCCTTTGCACTTTATGTAGAGGTCACATGACGTCACCATAATGTGTCACGTGACCACGCCGAGCATAAACAAAAATGGCAGGTACTGAAGTTTCGTTTCGTCAACGTGCTGTTATTGAGTTCCTCGTTAAAGAGGAAATCCCCGCTTCTGAAATTCACTAAAGACTTCAACTTGCTTAAGGAGATGTATGTATGAGTGCTAACAGTGTTAGGAGGTGGGTGAAACATTTCAAAGATGGAAACACGACCATCCAAGATATGCCTCGAAGCGGTCGCACTCGAACTGCCTCCACTGAACGCAACGTGGAAAGGGTTGACGACATCATTAAAGAAGACAGACGCGTCACAGTTTCTGAAATCACTGTAAATCTTGGGATAGGACACAATGCAGTACAGGAAATGATTGAAACCCTAGGCTATAGAAAAGTTTGTGCCCGCTGGGTTCCACAGTAGAAAACGTTCAAGAAAGCAGTGTGTCTGTGCCGTCGGTCAGCTGGATCGGAATTCTACCGGGAGGGTATTTTTAAACTTGCAGAGAGATTGAAAAAATATGTGCAGAGAAAAATTGGAAATTGTAGGATATCTGAACATATTGGATCGAGTCCTGCTAGCCCAACTGAAAGGATGACCAGTAAACAAGTGTACGCTCTAAAATCTGAAAGTTCTGAAGAAGATGTACAGCTATTTTATAATGACCTAGAGACACGCCTGAAACACACAAAGTCACATGAAGTTACTATAGTGATGGGAGATTTTAATGCCAAAATTGGTAAAGGAAGAACTTCAGACATCGTTGGTGACTGTGGACTGGGGGAGATGAATGACAGAGGTAGTAAATTAATTGGATGGGCAAGAATACACAGCATGGTTGTAGGAAACACCTGGTTTAGACAACATCCTCAAAGACTGGCAACATGGTGCAGCCCAGACAAAAAGATTTTTAACTAGATAGACTACGTATTAATCAACAAACGGAATGCATTACTGACAACAAAAACCATGCCAGGAGCTGACTGCAATAGTCACCACGATTCACTCTGTGGAAAAATTAGAATAAAGCTAAAGAAAGCATACAGAAAAGTGAGAAACATCAAACTGAATACAGAACTCCTTAAAATGATCAAGAACTGCGAGAGCAATACAGAGCTATTATAACAAATAGATACAATGCTATAGCAAAGACAAATAGTATAGATGAACAATGGGCAATGTTAAGAGATTCTATCCACCAAACTGTTAAGGAGATAATACCACCGAAAACAGAAGCCCCTAGAAATAAATGGATGACAGACAACATCTTAGGACTGATGGACAAGAGGAGGAGGAGTAAAAATAACCAAGAAAAATATAGCAAGATAAATAAAGAAATAAGACGCAAATGCAAAGAAGCAAAGGAAGTGTGGTTAAATGAACAGTGCAGACAAATTGAGGACTCTCATAATAAAGACAGCAAAAACATGCACAAACGAATTAGTGAACTCACAGACAGGAAGACAAAATATACCACATGATACCTGAATAAAAAGAAGATAAAATGTTAATGGGAAAAGAAGACATTGTGGACAGGTGGACAGAGTACATTGGTAAGTTATATGGAGGATAAAGATCAGAATTAACACCAGATACTGAAAACTGTGATGAACCACCAATACTTGAAGATGGAATCATAGATGCCACCAAACACATGAAGAAATGAAAACTGACTGGGCCTGATAATATAACAATAGAAGAAATAGAGGCATTAGACGAGACAAGAATAAAAATAATAACCAAATTACTGAGTGACATTTACAACAGTGGTTATATGCACAGTGACCTGCTTAAATCGACGTTTATAGCACTACCAAATATACCAGATGCGAAGGAATGTGATGACCACCGGACTATCAGCCTCTCATGTCACATAACGAAGCTACTTCTGAGAATAATTATGAGAAGAACAAGGAAAAAGATAAAAATGGAAATAGCAGATGAATAGTTTGGATTTGTTGAAGGAAAGGGAACACACAATGCCATTTATGCTTTACGAACACTAACAGAAAGAGGTTTAGAAGTACAGAAAGATCTCTACTTATGCTTCATTGATTACACCAAGTCATTCGACAAGGTGAAACATAATAAAATTATTAAAATTCCTGAAGACATCAATATAGACGGCAAAGACCTGAGGATTGCAAAACATCTATACTGGCAGCAAGAAGCAGCAATTCGAGTTGAAAATAAAATTGGAAAATATCAACCTATAAAACAATGGGTGCGACAAGGATGTGTACCGTCTCCAGACAATTTTTCTCTGTACAGCGAGAATATTCTAAGAACGATCATCACAGAACCAGGCATAATAATTAGAAGATACAATATTAACAACCTTCGGTATGCTGACGACACAGTACTGATAGCTGAGAGCCAAAAAGACTTGCAAAATCTCTTGGATAAAGTGGCCAAAGAAAGTGAAAAGAAAGGCCTTACTTTGAACATAAAAAGACAGAGACTATGGTTGTATCTAAGAAACAGAATCCACCAACAAATGCAGTACAAAATTAAATGGAACTTTCTAAAGAAGGTGCAGAAATTCAAATACCTTGAAGCAGTAATAACTTCAGATGGGAAATGCAGAACAGAAATTAGGAACAGAATAGGCCAAGCAAAGACTGCACTTCAGAGAATGAGAAACATATTATGCAAGACATCCTTATCAATGAATGTTAGAAAACGAGTCCTAAAATGCTATATTGAACCTATCTTATTATGTGGAAGTGAATCATGGACAATAGGCATGTCTGCACAAAAGTCACTGGAAGCAGCAGAAATGTGGTTTATTAGAAAATGTTGCGAATCCCTGGACAGCAAAAATAACTAATGAAGAATGTATGAGAAGAGTTGCAGAAACAAAAAATCTTGTCAAAAAATAAGAGAGAGACAATGTACTTTCATAGGACATGCAATGAGAAGAAGGGGCATTGAAAATATTATAAGAACAGGAAAAATAGAGGGGAGAAGATCAAGGGGAAGACAGAGAGAAATTATACTGGACATTTTGATGAAATGGTATGAGAGGAGATCACCAACTGAGCTGATGGCCTGCATGAAGGATCATGTACTCTGAAGAAGCATAATAGCCAACGTCAGTCGGCACGGCACCTGATGATGATGATGATGATTATGATGATGATGATGAGAAATTGAGATTATGTTGAAAAGTGAAGAAAATGATGAAGTTTAAGGTGATAGATACATTTATATTTTCTCTACCTATAAATTATGATTTAAAAAAAAATTGCTCACGACTTTCGATATGAGCCTCGTAGTTTTGTTCCATAGTCGGGATTTCATGATTTCGAAATACTGGAAATGCTAAAAATAGGCATAAATTCATTTTCTGGTAAATATTTTATTAGAAAAGTTTCGACGGTCTCCGACATTGCCTGGGAGTTAAAGAGTCAAACTGCACTTTAACAACAACAACAACAACAACAACAACAACAACAACAAAAATCTACGAAAAGGCGAATAGCAATCCCCAAATAGCTCCCAAGTTGTGAAGGGTCACGTGTCATTGACTGACAGAAAATACTGCATATATGTATAATATATGAGGACAGAAATGAAAGAACTCGGTAATGACTGGAACATTCATGGGAAGAAGGAGGAGAGGAAGAGCAGGAAAAAGAAATATGTCACTGGACTGACCAAATGGTTGGGAGGGGGGAGGGTAGACAAGTACTTGAACTGATCGGAAATACCAAGACTCGCACAAGATGAAGAAAAATCATCGCCACCGCTGTCCAGTACGGCCAAGTAATGTAACATAATGTAGAAGAAGATTTCTATGTTTCCTGTTTTAGGCCCTTTCTTGCCTTTTTTCTTTCGTAAAGCTGAAGTTAAAATTCGCTAATAATGTAGTCTATAAGACATTTATGGAGCGGAATGTGCACGCTTTTTGCTAGCTATCCTGCAACAATTCACAGAGGCAAATAAGTGATTATAAGAAGCACACACTCACACAAAACCCAATTAAAAACAGACATAACTGAAAAAAAGGCAACCGGAAAAAATATTCTGAGTTTTATGAGTGACGAACTTACATAACCAAACTTAAAAAAATAGAAACAAAAACAGCGACGAATTCGGCAATTAAAAACATTTGTAAATGAGTAACATCGGCGCCACAGCGTACACAAAACATGACAGGAATACAACAACACGGCGTACATGCAACAAGTAGCGACAGTCGCATATAACCGACAAAAATATAAATCTGTATAAACAAGACGGCGAAACATCCAGGATTATGTGAAATGTCTACTCGGATACAAATAAACTGAAATGCATTTGTAGGTTGTTTTTTTTAATAAAAAAAAAAAGAAACAAAAGAGCTGCGGTATTTACATTGTCAAGGAACAATAAAGAAATACTGTATATCCCACCAAATAAGACGCACTGTCGTAAAAGACGCACATATAAAACTGTATTTCCCACCATATAAGACGCTCTGTTGTATAAAACGCACTTATAAAACCCTATTTCCCACCACATAAGACGCTCTGTTGTATAAAATGCACTTATAAAACCCTATTTCCCACCATATAAGACGCCCTGGCGTATAAGACTCACCAATAACTTAGCAAGTAACCATAGAATAGTCGGCAGGGGCAATAGACAGATAAGATTTGGAAGGGTTACCCAGCTTGGGTTTTCAGATGCTAGTCTAATAAGGTACCCACAAGACATACCCAAACATAACCATCGAGGTATAGGATGCACAATGATCTTTTTGATGAGTTTTTTTTTAAAATAACAAAGTGCGTCTTATATGGCGAGGAATCAAAACAGTATCTAAATAAGGACGTTTACATATAGAGAACTGAATGTCATTTATATATTAGAACTGGGATTTCAAAACAGTTTCTGGCCAAACAAGTAAGCAACTATGGATCATTTTGTAAACTTTGTAAGGCCATCTTGTCTTTTTTTTTTTTTTTAGTTTACTCTCAGATTTCAGTGACAAATTTCCAGACGCCATTAAATTCATTCTAAAAAAAAACCAAAAAAAAAATCATAGTTTCATATAATGAGATGGCCGATGGATTATTACATGACCCGCTTCCTGCAGTATGTTGCTCTCTTTACAGCTCGTTCGCCTTGTCCACCTAGACTGCCTTGTTATCAGTGAGTTTGGTATTCAGACTGTCAGTGATATCCAGCGCCCGTCGTCTCCTTGGCCGCCCTCTTCCTGGTATCCTCTGCTACAGTTCTCTCTAGGTCATCGTGTTGTGTAGCACGGCCAAAAGAAAGACGATGAGAAGAAGAGCAGTTGAGAGAGGAACTGCGATAGAAAACCGAGAACTTAAATAATGAAAACAAGAAGACGGAGCTAATCCTGACGACACTGTGGGTAAAATAATCGATGCAGTGTTCGAAGGCACCCAAACAAACTTCAAACTGCTTCACAAGATAGCCCCCCAAAAAATCTCCTAAAAGATCGATTGCTGGGAGACAGAGTTATAAAGTGCTCGTTATCGTTCGGCTCCCAGGTTTAGCAAAGCCCAGGGATATTCGAAATCGACAAGATATCAGAGCTGGAAACAAAAGCGATCAATGTGCATGGCCCTTTGGCTTTGGGGTGGTTTCAGAAGCTATGCTTGGCACGCAACAAAAGCTGAAGTTCCTTGCGTGGAAATGATGTAAAGCATTCGGCTTACTTCTTCTTCTTCTTCTTCTTCTCTACCTCCTCTTCTTCCTCCTTCTCTTCTTCTTCTTCTTCTCCTCCTCCTCCTCCTCCGCCTTCTCCTTTTCTGCTTCTTCTTCTTCTTCTTCTTCTTCTTCTTCTCCTCCCTCCTCCTCCTCCTCCTCCTTTTCCCTCTCCTCCACTCCTTCTTCTTCTTCCTCCTCCTGTTCTTCTTCTCCACCTTCTCTTCTTCCTCATCTTCTTCTTCTGCTTCTTCTTCCTCTTCTTCTTCTTCTTCTTCTCCTCCTCCTCCTCCGCCTTCTCCTTTTCTGCTTCTTCTTCTTCTTGTCGTTGTTGTTGTTGCTCATTCATCCATCCATCCATTTATTCATTCATTCACTCATTTGGTTTCATACACCAAGTTATCTACGCTGTCTCAGTATACTAAGTAATGATTATCCTGTGTTATCTCCCCTAAAGAACATTGGTTACAATAGTTCTCCAACTTGTGCGCCTCAGCCAAGCTGATTCCAATCTATTTCTTAATGTTGCACGCCCTGTAATATAGTTATCCTCTTGTTCTTTTTTTTACTCTTCTATTTCTCTGTATAATACGATTTTCATTACTCTATTATCCCCCTTGATATGACCGAAATATTTCCGCTGTCTGATTGTTACGTTTTACATTAATTCTCTTCTCAGTTTTATATGTGGGTTGTCATTGGTCACTGCAGTTTTATATGTATTTTATTATAGTACATCTTTAAAACTGTTCAATGATTTATTTTAGTATTTAAAAAATGCTTTTACATTAAAAGTGCAGAGTGGAATTTGCGGGATTTTCAGTTCGTGCAGGTTTGTCGGTTCAAGAGTGGAAATTCCAGCAAGACAGTAAGTCGGTTCAAGAGTGGACATTCCATCAAGACAGTGAGTCGGTTCAAGAGTGGACATTACATCAAGACAGGGAATCGGTTCAAGAGTGGACATTCCATCAAGACAGGGAGTCGGTTCAACAGTGGACATTCCATCAAAACAGTGAGTCGGTTCAAGAGTGGACATTTCCATCAAAACAGTGAGTCGGTTCAAGAGTGGACATTTCATCAAAACAGTGAGTCGGTTCAAGAGTGGACATTCCATCAAAACAGTGAGTCGGTTCAAGAGTGGACATTTCATCAAAACAGTGAGTCGGTTCAAGAGTGGACATTCCGTCAAGACAGTGAGTCGGTTCAAGAAAGGACATTCCATCAAAACAGTGAGTCGGTTCAAGAGTGAACATTCCGTCAAGACAGTGAGTCGGTTCAAGAGTGAACATTCCGTCAAGACAGGGAGAAAAAATATAGAATACTAAAGGAAATATTAACAATTGTTTAGGGTATCCGAGTATGTTTATTTGAAAAAAATAACCAACAGTATCAACAAAAAACAGTAAACATTATACACAACACATTAACAAAAATTGCGACTGCGGAAATCAAGAAAACCGAATTTCCAAACATCTCCTATTATGAGATTTAGTCACAATTTTAAAGTAGGAGGCTCTGCAGCACTTTAATAAGCGCACAAACGTCTACGTGCCAATAGTTAACTTTCTCATATCAGATTAGTATCGAGGAAGCAGATATCCAGCATCGCAAGCTGTTTTGCGCTTAGCCTGAACGGTTACTTTCTAACTGCACTATGAAATGGATGATTTAATCAGCTTTAATGAAATATCATCATAAGCCGACGTTCCCTCAAAGAAAACGACGCAACTGATGCTTCCTAATAGATCACATGTAACAACAGTTAACATAAAGGATCAATAAATGTTAAGCTCAGTATCGATTTTGCCGCTGTTATAATTTTAGAATTAAAAAACAAATGTACGAGTATTTTGATATCAGCTTTCGTGCACGAAGTTCAAAGTTCAAAGTTCAGACTCCGGCTTCACTGTATTCAGGACAACCCCACATAAGCTCCGCCCCCATGTCGCAGCATTCATCCAAGAGTGTGTTTGCTAATAATTCCTGTCAAATGTTGGTTGTCTACGATGCGTTTTCTGCCACACAGTTCGGATTCCTGCCAGCATCTTTAATTTGTCCTAGCTCCAGCAGTCTCTTCACAGCCACATTGTTCTTCCATTCCCGCTCCTCATTCTCCTGCAGTCTGTCCAGTACAGCTTTAGCAATGTCCTCCTTGTCCATTGATGAACCGTGCACGATTCTAGTTTAAATAATAAAACAAAAGATGTCGCGGACGCTGATCTAACTTCATAAAAATCAGCCGAGCATCTTGTATTTCCGTTATGTTTTAATTTTACTGAAAGTAACTGTTAGTAAAATTCTAGGATAGCGTATGTTTCCTTTCTTCAATTTTTTGATAAAGAAAAACTGCCCCCTAGGTACCTCAAAACAATGAAAAAATGCTTTGAATGTTTGGGGTATTGCACAATTAGAAATAGTATTTTCTTGACTTACATTTTATATTGCATGTGATATAATATAATAGCAATGTTTTATATACATATATATATATAATATACGTGATGTATAATAATATAACAGTATAATATTATGTGTGTTGTGACAACACAAAGTCACATCGAACGTAAAAGTAGCAAAAACTACTTCTAATATACAGTAGTTGTGAACACAGACATTGAAGGCGATATGACCACACAAAAAAAGCAAGGGCCACACATCTAAAACTAGGAATTTAGAACATCCTACACACGAACTACACATGGAACTCAAAGAGAAACTCTCTAGATCCGAGGATACGCGTGCACATTCCAACTTACATAAATGCCTTGTAAGAGGAGCCTATCTTTTGTATATGTAGGTCGTATTTGGCGTCGATGAAAGGCTCGGTTGTGGAATAGCCACGAGCGACAGCCACCACGCCAGCCAGGTCTTGGAAGTCGTAATGGTTGGCTACTCGCACCTACAGTGGTGGACAAGGAAGGAAATTTTACTTCTTAAACTACCAGACCAAAAAAAAAAAAAAAATCCCAAAGACCACACAAACAACTTTATAATAAACACATCCTCCATTTTTTTTTAAACTAGGATATGACGCGATGCCTATATTTAGCTCATATTGCAGTGCAAAATGTCAGTCTCTGAGAACCGGAACAAAACTGCATAGAGGGAAGTTTTTTTTTTCTTCTCCTTATTACAAAGCCACAGTAAGAAAAAGAGTTGCAGTTCTCGCCAACAGCATATCTTTACAACTTAGATGACACACAGTTGCTTCTGAGATCTGTCTGTATATCAAGGACATCTAGAAATAAACTAAGGCATATTTATCTTATCCCTGAAAGTAAACTAACCCTTCCTGATCCATTCTCCGCTGTGAGAAATATTACTTTTTGTTTTTTTAATCAAGATAATTCACTATTTTGTGGGTCACTTCCAAACCAGTTTTTGTGAGAAAACTCTATTATATATAGTCAGTATTCGAGAAGATTCTATCGAGAAAAACTGGAAATCAATGGTTCTTAACCAGGGTTCCATGAACCCCTAAGGGATCCATGAAAGGATATTTTGGATCCACTGTCCAGTAAATGCATTAGCCCGATTAAAGGGAAAACCCCATTATTTGAATTCTATTTAATGCTCTATTTTTAACGACGGGTCCATAGTTGTTCTCAGGCTGGAAAGGGGGTCCACAGCCAAACAAGATGAGAACCACTGCTGTAAATTATGCGGAAAATAACTGGGTAGACCTAACATTTACCGATATAACTCCATTGTAAAAAATTGTGAGTAAATTACTTCCCTTTTATGCAGTGCTGAATCAAAGAGGAACAAGATGAGAAGATACAATAAAAGATTGGGCAAATAAAGTTTAGAGGCAATGACATCGATAAAGATATATGGCGCCCGTTGTGAAAGCGATCTTAATTTCAGTAATGTTGGCAACAACGTTTCCTGTGCACAGTAAGGTAGAACAACGTTTCTTGTGCACAGTAAGGTAGAACAACGTTTCTTGTGCACAGTAAGGTTTAACAACGTTTCTTGTGCACAGTAAGGTAGAACAACTTTTCTTGTGCACAGTAAGGTCGAACAACGCTTCCTATGCACAGTAAGGTAGAACAACGTTTCTTGTGCACAGTAAGGTCGAACAACGTTTCTTGTGCACAGTAAGGTCGAACAACGTTTCTTGTGCACAGTAAGGTTCTAACAACGTTTCCTATGCACAGTAAAGTCGAACAACGTTTCCTATGCACAGTAAAGTCGAACAACGTTTTCTGTGCACAGTAAGGTCGAACGTTTCTTGTGCACAGTGAGGTCGAACAACGGTTCTTGTGTACAATAAGATCGAACAACGTTTCTTGTACACAGTAAGGTCGAACAACGCGACTTGTGCACACGAAGATCAAACAATGAGGCTTGAGCAATGTAAAGTAAATCAATCGAAGCTTGTGCACAGTAAAGTTATAGATCAGGATGACCCTCCATAATTTATAGAACAAACACTTTAGGCGTGGCAGAAATTAAAGCAGTACTGTAAAACTCCGAAAATCCCGACTGCCAGGATATTTATCTTTCCAGATTTTCGCACTGTCCCGATTATCAGGCAGTACTTGTTTTAGCCAACAATAAAAATAAAATGAGACAGATCCGCAAGTGTTACTCGCTGACTCATTACTAACTACAGAAATGTACGCAGTCCTAAAACTAAGTGTATTTATTCGTTCATAACCAGTATCTCGTAAATAAGCTCTTTCATTTGAGTGGTTATTTAATTGTTATCCTGGGGCTACACTTTCTGGAATCATCTCTCTCTCTCTCTTCCTCTCTCTGTCTACCTCTCCTCCTCCATCCCTCCCTCTCTCTCCCCTTCCCCCTCTCACCCCTCCCTCTCTCTCTCTCTTTCTCCTTTTCTCTCCCTTCTCTCTCCCTCTCCCTCCCTCTCTCTTTCTTTCTCTCTGAATGCTCGTGATAGAGTGAAAGTTGCGAGATGAGAGGCAGAATTTCAGACGAGTCTGACTGCTCCCAGTTCTACTCTTCTGAAAATAAAATTCATTTGTTCCCTTCATTTCTCTTCCTCTTGCTTCTCTTCCTCTTGCTTTTCTTCCTCTTGCTTCTCTCCTTCTTGTTCTATAAATTATCCAGGCTAATCCCAATGCATTAAACTCTCTCACACTGTTATAATGTTGTGCTTATCAGGAAGGCTCATTCACGGATTGAGTAAGGACTCTTACACGAGGAAGAACCAGAAAGCAAAAAAAAAAAAAAGCAATTTTCAAACAAATATAAGCTGACGCAATATAACACGTTCTCAATGGCTGATGGGTAGTTTGAATACGCACAGCGCAGTGCTCTGCCTTTAGTCTAGACTCTAGAGTTCAAGCCAAAGTCAAATAAGAAGTTCCTCTACAAGATTACGCTGTTTTTAAACAACACGCCATAATAAGATTTCTTTAGGCAGAGGAAGTGACACTTGCTTAAATTCACCGTAGGATGTTGGGTCAGTACGGAAGTGAAAACAAGATGACTCAACCAAACGTTTGTACACGGGGAGGGGGAGAGGGGTGTAACCGACAAAGCTCAGTCTGGTCAGCCATCAGCATCACCAACAACAAACCCACAAGTCGCGGGTTTGAACGTCTTTCTCATTCCCACCCTTACAGCCTCTGATCTGGCGCCAGACGATTATCTCACGTCCTCTGTCCTCTTTTGAAGAAGCTCTGCGTCGTGGCAGGTTCACTTCAGATGATGAGGTTAAGGAGGCGGTGGAGACCCTGGATTCGGGAGCAGCAGGAAAGCTTCGTCTTCCAGGGAACGGAACAAGAAATTCGTCGACCTGCAGTGGGCGGGGAGGAGGGAACGGACGGACGGGCCGTGCGGAGAAGTGATATAAGTTATAACTGTTATGTTCATTTTGTCACGTTTTTTTGGTCGCCTTTACATTTTGTTTTGTTTTGTTTTGTTCTGTTCTTCCTCGTACATGGGCAAATAACTCACCAATCTTAGAAGCATCGTAATGAAAGCAAACTTAGTACCCCCAGGAAAAAACGTGCTTATCAAAGGCCATACTTCACCAACATCAAGAGCGCTGTAACGACAACAGTTAATTTTAAAAACACTAATTTCTTCCATGTTTGGTTAACGTTACAGTCCAGGAATTAAAACCCCAGACGCGAGTACTGGAATCATTACAGTCGATGAACCGTAAAATCCGGTGGCGTAATGTGTTTGTTTGCAAATGTAATTTTACTGCGTGTTTTTTAAGGTGGGTGGAACTATTACAATATTTCTTAAAATGAGTCATGTGTATATGTGTTTGCATGAACTGAGGTGCATGTTTCAGGCAGATATACAATGTCAGCATAAAGTTTTGTTATTTTTCCTCTGATTTCAAACATTTGTAAAACAAAAACTACGCTAGATACAGAAACTTTTTAAAACGATGAGCTCCGTTTGTTATTCGGAGAATGTCTAAATAATACTCGATTTCCTGCCATTCATTCATTCATTCCTTTGCATGTCCCTTGCGGAACTTTGCCTCCCAAACAGCACTCCTGTAGGCCTCTCGGTTGTGAGCAAGATGGCCTGCTGCTGCTGCATCCATTTCCAGATCATCAACGATGTCTTGCAGCCATCTTCGTTTCGGTCTTCCTCTTTTTCTTTTTCCCATTATGTATCCTTCCAATACGGTCTTCTCTAAATTATCATGACGTTTAATGTGGCCAAAATATTTAAGTTTTCTCTCTTTAATCCTCTTTACTAGCCAGCCTTCTTCAATATTAAGCTCTTGTAGTATAGATATATTTGTTCTTTTTTGTGTCCACGATATTTTTTTATATATTATTTCCTGCCATGCGTTTTCCAAATATCTCTTTAGTCACTGTCACAACGATATTCATTATTCTTGCCTTCAGATTTTCAGCTTCACGAACTGGTGACCTGAACACTTTGTTCTTAGTATACTCCCATAAAAGAAGCAAAGATCTCGTCAGCTGCACTGTTACTGGTGAGTTTGTTTCGTGATGCCACAAAACACATCGGGTTTTCTCCTTCATAGACGCCATTCTGATTCTGTTGATAGCAACGCTACCTGTATCTCCATACAGTCGAAGAATAAAGGTTTGAGTTGTGACCCAGCGTCATTGCACACGGTCAAACCACGTGCTCTACTGTCTAGTCAGCAGCTGACCAAAAACCTGGCGCCTAGTGTTGTTGCCATCAGCACGAACTCCGTAGCTTGCCCCGTCATTCCTCTTCCTTTCCAGAGCTTTCTAAGAACCAACCCACGTATTGCCGCAACGTTCATGTTACTATCTAGCACTATTTTTAAGACATGACTTTTCTTCATCGGGGAAGGATTTTATGTGTGTAGACACACAGATTTATGAATTCTAAATATGACAAAACATTGAGGAATTTCTCTTCCTAGTGAAAGGAATGGATATTTTAACAACTGATGTTCGCTTAAAAAAAGTGAATCCTGTAAATTCCATCCCATGACAACTACTTTCCGGCCCCATACTCGGTTCTTCCTTTTTCTTCCTGGACTCAATGACCCCCTCCCCAACTTTTTTTTTTAATTGGTTCCCGGGGCCAGCCCTTCCAGGCCCTGGGGTATTGCAGTCTAATTATTGTCCCTTGAGATCAGTGAGAGATGGGAGCAGCCAGTGCGATGCCCCCAGGCCCGTAGGAAAGGGTGGTGTGTATTGGTGGTGGGAGGGGGTTTAGGAGAGAAAACGACCGATTAAATAAGTGCTCATGGACTGCAGAGTGAAAACACTGAAGAGTGTAGAGGTCTGGGAACAGTTTTAGCACTACATTACAAAATATATATCAAAGGTTCTCACTGCCCCCCCCCCCCAAATTATAAATATTACCATATAAGGTATCTGTACGATAAGATAGATAAGCAGTTTTTTTTTAAAGTAGCACATATGTTTGAAAAAATGGCATCCCTCTTTACATATTGTTTATTAAATCCATAAAAATTAAGTCACATATGTATAAGATCCCTTCCCACGAATATGTCTACATAGAATTTAGTAATACTTTTGTTGTTCCGTATTTGGGGACTTCAACATTTAAAACCTAGACGAAGGTGTATTATCTTACATTTTACATCTTACATCCTTCTCGCACCGTTAAACGTCACATAGGGCTCACAAGGTAGTTCGACAAGTTCTCCTGTTTTCGGCAAGCTTTTCAACCTCATCGAGCGATTTTATGCCTACTAATTTGACTTTTCTTAACAATGTCCTCTTTAGAGTTTCACGTGGTCGACGTCTTTTTCTTTGACTTGTTGTGTTCCACTTGATAGCTTGTTTTGGGGATTCTCTGTTTCTTCTCATCACATGACTGATATATATCCATCACCATTTTCCTGATCAGTCATGGAAAAGGTTGTTGTTCACTCACCTGTCTTATCTCTGCATTATTCTTGAATTCATTCCACTTTATACCTAATATTTCTCTAAGGCATTTGTTTTCAAAAGAGTCTAATTTGTTATTTATTTCTTTAGTTGTTTTCCAGCGTTCGCTTGTATAAATGAGGGTGGATATTACATTTGAATTGAATAATCTTAGCTTAGTTTTTGTGCTTATAACTTTTGAGTGCCAAATGTTCTCAAAATTCTTGAAGGTGAATGCTGCTTTTGCAATTCTAATTCTAACTTCCTTTCTGGTGTCACCATCCTGGTCTATGTAGCTGCCGAAGTATCAAATTTGTGTACTTCTTCAACAGTTGTTCCTTCTACGTATATTTTTCCCTCTTGATTAATGGGAAGTTTCATTAAATTTGTTTTTTTCCTGGTTAATTTCAAGTCCTATTTTGATGCCCAATGATGACGGGGTATCTATTTTTTCTTGCATCGAATTCACATTGTCACTGATAGGAGTTCTGTCATCTGCAAAATCAAGATCTTCCATTTGGGTCATATGTACCCAGTCAATGCTCGTTTTACCTGACCAACATTTTTTTCATTATGAAGTCTATGGCAATTTCAAAAAGCAAGGGAGATAATAAACATCCTTGCTTCACGCCTGTTTCAATCTGGAACCATTCACTCATTCCTTCGTCTGTATTCACTGCACAAACATATCCATTGTAGAGCTCTCTAATGATGTTGACAATTTTAGATGGCATTCCATATATTCTTAACATTCTCCACAATGAATCTCTGTTTATGCTTTCATATCCCTTTTAATGTCAATGAAGTTCAGGATTAATGGTTAGGGTAGATAGGGTTGTATGGTGCAGTTTTACAAGGTAGCAGAGGGAGTGAATAAAGTGAGAAAAGTGAGAAAAACGAATAGAAAGTGTGAGAGTGAGATCAGAAAGTATAAATGAAAAACATACAAAATCCGATATTTCGTTATGAGTCTTCTTCAAGGATTACATGTACAAACGAGACCAAAAAAAATGTATAACCTTTCTCATTTTATTCACTCCCTCTGCCACCTTGTAAATCTGCACCACACACTTTTGTCTACCTTTATCATTAGAACAAGTTTTACTGCGGTCGCCATCCCTTTTATATGTCAGGATTAATGGTTATTGCTTTTCAGTATGTTCTTCAAGTAATATTCTTAGAGTAAAGATCTGGTCAAGACAGTTTCTTCTTTTTCGAAATCCTACTTGGTCTTCTCTCATTGCAGTATCCGCTATATCTTTAATTCTATTCAGAATGACTTTTCAAAATACTTTTGACACAAGTGATAGTAAGGAAACTCCTTTCCGATTATTGCAGTCACTAAGGTTGTCTTTGTTTGTATTCTAGCAATGATTCCTTTTTTCCATTCTGAAGGGACATTTTCCTCTTTCCAAACTTTATTAAGCATTCCCCAAAGTTGGCTCATGTTGTCACTGTTAACAGTTTTTAACATTTCGGCTGTTATTTTTTCTTCACCTGCAGCTTTGTTGTTAGTCATTATGTTCACTGCTGCTTAAATTTCATGCAATGTAATTTCATCTAGGTTGACATTTAGTCGTGGCATTAGTAATTCGGTTTCAAGGTCTATCAATTCTTGTGGGTGTGGTCGGTTAAGTATTTCTTGGAAGTGTTTGTCCCATCTTTGATTTTGGTCTTTACTTGATGTTACTAGTGTGCCGGTTTGTATGTTATAGTACCTGTAAGTCTCTTTTGTATGTTGTATATATTTTTGCTTTCTCCTGCTTTTGCTCCTTTCTCTGTTTCTGTTGCCATATTGTCTATGTATATTCTCTTATCTCTTCTAGCTGAACTTTTTTATTTCATTGTTGTGTTCTTTGTATGTTGCTTTTGCCAAATCTTTTCCAAGATCTGTCTTTGCGTTCAGCATGGTTAATTTGGCTGCTCGTGTTTTGTGTATGTATTTCCAGGTGTAATATGCAGTTTACGAAAAAAAGATGAAATGAGAAAAGAAATGTGGCGAGATAAGCAATGTGAAAAAGAAATAACGGTAAAATGATTATGAAAAAAAAAAACAATAACCCAATATTTCGGCAGACTTGTCTTTGTCAAAGGAAACAGTGATGAAAAAAAGACACATACGTTGAGTTCCGCTCTGACTGAAGACAGAACAGGTTTACTCTTTAATTTTTCTGCAACTCTACGATTTAAAACTCTACTTTATAATCTAAAAGTCTACTTTACAATTTAAAACTCTACTTTACAAGAACTAAATTTATCGCAGCCGTCATCAATTTTAACCTCATGCACAGTGGATCTTAACCTTCTTTTGGCCACGGATCCTTCTTTCCGACCAGAGAACAGCTGTGGGTCCCTCATTCATTCATTCATTCCTTTGCATGTCCCTTGCGGAACTTTGCCTCCCAAACAGCACTCCTGTAGGCCTCTCGGTTGTGAGCAAGATGGCCTGCTTCTGCTGCATCCATTTCCAGATCATCAACGATGTCTTGCAGCCATCTTCGTTTCGGTCTTCCTCTCTTTCTTTTTCCCTCACTAAAAAAAAAAAAGCAATAATACAAACCAGATCCTTGTTGGAGAATAACAACAGAGAGGATGTTAAGCAATAGAAGGCTCACTTGGACAAAAGTGAGAAAAAAGGCAAAGGACAGGCGTTTGTGGAAAACCCTTGTGGAAGCCCCATGTGCCTTGGGCACTTAAGGTTCAGAGAGAGAGAGAGAGAGAGAGAGAGAGAGAGAGAGGGAGAGAGAGAGCCCTGGCTGGCCCACAGACACCCAAAAATCCTTCCGTGTATTCCCCCACCCCCCACCCGAGAACTCCACCAACCCCAGGTTTTAGAACCACTGCTCCATTATTTGAAGCATTTTGTCGTAAATGATTTTCTTTGTATAATCATTCCTGAGTTTCATTGTTCTCGCTATCTCTGTGACATATCTCATTACCTTTATACCTTTTCAAGACGGTTTCTAACTAGAGAGGGTATACGGTATTGTAGGCCTTTCTCTTTACTCTTAATTCTTGTTTACAAACAAGCCAGTCAGATCTGAGTTCAAGGAAAGTCAAGTACAGTGACTTATTATAGACACATACGTACATGTGATCATTCGTGAGTTGCTAAAAGTAACCAATGTGGAATAAAAAAAAACAACGTATGGATTTACAACACCATGAAAACCTAAAATTAGGGAGTGGATCACATACAGCAACTAAATGCACCTAAGAAGAAAAAAATAAAGCAAAAAAAAAACAGAAATTATGTGTGTCACAAAACTTCTACTGCCATTCAGTGTCGTCTGTAGTGCCAACAACTCACAAATAAGCTTTGTAATTCGTTCCAATTTTTTGAACGTGAATGTCGTATTTGCTGTCGACGAAAGGCTCGGTTGTGGCGTATGATGACGTCATGGCTATTATACAGGCCACGTCCTGGTAGGTCGTAATATTGTCCACTTTTATCTGGTCAAAAGGTGAAAGTGCAAAGGTCATTGATACAAATAGTCCTTTCATAGATTTAAAGAGGAAAAAAAAAAAACAGTCGAAACTCCATCAGAAATAGAAGCCTTCTTGATTTTAGACTTTTAATCTCAGCCATAAAAAATGAATAATTCATGCGCATTTACACACAAGAGTCGGTTTTAGAAGAGAAATTGTTAGCGATGAATAGAGAAAAATAATTTGTATTTCACATATAATTCTGCTACCATAAACGGCAAGAAACAGCTGCTACTTAGAAAATATTATGAGCTATAAATAGGAAGAAATACAAATCTTTATTATAAATACTATGTACCATAATTAGGAAGAAATAAAAATCTGTATTATAAATATTATGAACTATAAATAAAAGGTGGGCCGGCTAGCGTAGTGGTTAGAGCACTCGTCTAGCAACCAAATGGTCGAGGGTTCGAATCCCCAGCTGAGCGGGATTTTTTTTCCGACCAATACGGCCCTGAGGTCGACCCAGCCTCGTAAAATGGGTACCAGAGAAAATCTGGGAAGTAAAGGCAGCGAGGAAAGGAACTGGTCACCCTACCTCACACACTGATGACCCAGCATAATGAGGTCTCTAACGCTTCACCCCCTACGGCATTTGAAATGCTATGGGACTATCTTTACTTACTTTTTATAAATAAAAGACACAAAAATATTTCTAAAACATGTTATGAACTACAAATAAGAAGAAATAATTCGTTACAAGACAAAACATTATTAGCAATAAAACTGAATTTATGCTATGTAAAAACAGCAAGAACTACACAAAGGAAGAAGAAATATAACTGTTTTAAAAATAAATATTACTATTTACATCTAAATTTTTCTTCTGTCCGGAAATTATTTTTTTAATCGATAACTACACAGAGGAACATCTAAACTCCAACTAAAAATAGAAAGAAAAATAAAATCTACCCAGGTTATTTATTCTTTTATGTATAAAATTATCTTCCATAAATTGAACATAAGAATTCCGTCTCTACACGTGACGAAAATAAAAGCAACTAAATACTAGAAGACACGAACAAGAAGATGGAAATTGGACACGAAACTGCCTAACAAAGAGGCATCCATTTTTCAAGAATGAACAATAAAAGGCTTAAGTTGTTGTTTTTTTTCTCAAATGTAGAAGTTTAAATATGTCCGTATAAAAATGCGACCCATAAAGTAAACCCTGTATACAGAGGCAGTTTCCTTGGCGAAACATAATAAACAATGGTGCTAATCTAATCTTTTGTGATCTAAAATAGACTTCAACCATTCTTTAATTATGAATTTTGTAGCGTTTTCATTGTCAAAAATAACATGGTTTATTATTATGCGATTGTTTGGAGAGTACGCCTCAAGGTCTTGTGAATATTTAATGAGGTTACTTAAAGTTAGCACCGAAACATACTTGATTCTACACAGAAAACAATCTAGTTATACGTTTTCAATCAGATCAGTCGAATATGTCACGTGAGATTAACTGTTTCGTTTTGCATTATTCTCATCAGTATTTTTTTCTAAATTAGTCTTCATGTGAACTATTTCTGTCATAAACAAATAATACCGTCATTTTTATCTTGACCTCAACAGGTAAGGAGTTGTAGCGTTGAACCCCGACTTGGGCAAGACTGGTCCAGTTCCTGGATTTTTACAATTGTTTTTTAATGTATAAATTGTATATATTTCGTCAGCGCTATTTTTGTTTCTCTTCTAGAACGTGATAGGAAACGAGGCATGAAAAAAATGCTCCTGGTTTCTGTGCAAAAATTGAACTTGAAATAAAAGAGAGTAGTAGTATACACTATGCACATAAAGGATACCAACAGTGGAGAATGGAGAGCTATAAAGAACACTGAACTGAACAGCTTATTTAAATCCCAACGAATTATAAATCTTTTGAAACTGAACAGACTACGCTGGCTGGGGCATGTAGAAAGAATGGAAGAGAACAGACAAACGAAAATTATGTACTCACAAGAGATGAAGGAAACAAGACCAAGGGGTAGACCAAGACAGAGATGGAAAGATAACAGAAGACGATATAAAAGAAATTGGTGTCGCCAACTGGAGAGCGAAGATTAGGAATAGAGAGGAATGGAGGCAAACTTTATCTGTAGCAGTGAGCCTTAATGGCTCGGAAAGCTGAGGAAGAAGAAGACATTTTTTGCGTTTATTATTATCAGTTGGAACTTTTGTGTTTGAATTTAAAATTTATCAATCATCATGAAGCACGAATGCTTTATTTGTATTTCATTTGCTCATTATTGTGAATCAGCTCTCTCTCTCTCTCGCTCTCTCTCTCTCTTCTCTCTCTCTCTCTCTCTCTCTCTGAACCTTAAGTGCCCAGGGCACTTGGGGCTTCCGCAAGGGTTTTCCACAAACGCTTGTCCTTTGCCTTTTTTTCTGCTCTTGCCCACGTGAGCCTTCTATTGCTCAACATTCTCTCTACTGTTCTTCTCCATGGCTCTTTTGATCTACCTCTACTTCTGCTCCCCTGTGGTGTCCATCTTAGTGCTATTTTAGTAGTGAGCTGTCAGTCATTCGGAGCACATGTCCCAACCATCGTCAGCGTCTTTCCTCAATAATTGCTGTCAGTGGCTTCATCTGCATTTCTGCCAACAAAATGTTATTTCTTATGGTGTTTTGTCAAAATATTTTCTAATTCTTCGTAAACATTTAGTCTAGAAAGAATTCAACTTGTTTTCTATGATTTTGATGATTTTCCAGTATTCATTTCCATAGAGTAGTACACTTAGAACATTACTCTTAAATATCTTGATTTTCGTATTTATGCTTAGTTTTTTTAGATTTCCATATAGTGTGCAGCATTGCAAAAGCCTGGTTTGCTCTAGTAAGTCTGCTGTTGATGTCCTCTGTGCTGTCTCCATTTTCGACTACTCTACTGCCAAGATTTACAAATTCGTTGACCTCCTCCACTAACTTGCTATTTACTCTGAGTACATTTTTGTTGTTCACATTTTGCTTCACTAACATTGTATTTTCTACATTGATCTTTAGTCCTATGTTGTTTGCATTCTGAGTTAGCTTGTTTATTTTATTTTGCATATCTTTGTGGCTACTTGATAATAGACAAATGTCGTCCACAAAGTCAAGGTCCTCCAGCACTGTGTCAAGGGTCCATTGCAATCCTCTGTGTTTGTCTGATGTTGCCTCCTTCATTAACCAGTCTACTGGCAAGATAAATAATGTTGGTGATAGTACACATCCATGCTTCACTCCTGTTTTACCCTAAAGCTGCTGGAGGTATGTTCTCCACAGAACACTTTGCACTGAAAACCCTCATATAGGGCTTTCATTACATTCACTTATCTTATGGAGGAGGCCATGCCATTTTAGGATTTTCCACAGTGCATCTCTGTTGACACTGTCAAAAGCTTTCTCAAAATCTATAAACAATAACACTCATTTGCCTGTTCTAATATTTATCTAAGTACAAATATGTGGTCTATGCATGATCTTCCTTTCCTAAATCCTGCCTGCTCTTTCCGAAGTTTCCCTCAAGTGCTGGTACAATTCTGTTGATGATTGTTCTGCAAAATACTTTACTGGTGAGTGGCAGGAGAGAATACCTCTCCAGTTCCGCAATCTCTGAGGTCACCCTTCTTTGGTAGTTTTACTATGAGGCCAGTTTTCCACTCCCTGGAGCTTTTTTCTAGATCCCAAATTTGTTGTAATATCCGGCAAAGTTGTTTTGGTGTTTCTGTTTCTTCTGCTTTCAACATCTCACCAGTCACTTCATCTTCACCTGGTGCCCTATCTGATTTTAGCTTCTTTATTGCCTCCTTTACTTCATTTATTGTTATTGGTCCTGTATTGATGTTTAGTTCCGTTTTTAATTCAGGTATGTCTATTATTTGTGCTGCTTGTGTTCTGTTTAGTAGGGTGTTAAAATGTTCCTTCAGTCTTTTAATTTTTTCTCTTTCTCCACTGATCAGTTGTCGCTTATGTGTCATTGCACTCTCACATCTTTTGCTGAAGTTACCTGTCATCTGCTTGGTGATTTTGTATATGGTTTTCATGTCTTTTGCACATGCTGCTTTCTCTACTGCTTCTGCTAAGTTGTCATAGTATTGATGTTTATCTTGATGCCATGATTCCTTCACTTCTTTGTCTTTTTGTGCATAATTACTTAAAACTTGTTCTTTTAGCCTTTGTGATTTGGTGTTCAGTAATTGTTTCTTGATTTCCTTTCTTTGCTCTATCTTTTCCTGTGTGGTCTTGCTTATCCATTCCTCTTTTCTCCTTTTCCGATATCCCAGCACCTCTTTTGCTGTTTCCTGTAATGTTTTATTGAACTCTAGTATGGACATTTCTGCTTCGTCTTGTAGGACACTGAAATGGTTCTTAAGTACTACTGAGAATTCATTTCTTGTTTGCTGGTCTTTCAGTTTTCTTGTATCAAATCGTGTCTTTCTGTGATCTCCGATTTTGGCTTTTCTTAAATGTAGTTTTATTTTTGCTACCAGAAAGTTGTGATCACTTCCTACATCTGCTCCTTTCCTTGCTCTCACATCTTGTAGTGACCGTTTCCACTTGTTGTTTATTAGTATGTGATCGATTTGGTTTTCTGTGGTTTTATCTGGGGACCTCCAAGTCACCTTATGGATGTTTTTATATTGGAAAATTGTCCATCGATGGTCATCATGTTTTCTTCACAGCAACTGCACAGTCTTTCTCTATTTTCATTTATTTCTCCGATTCCTTATCTTCCCATGATTCTTCTTCTATCTTCATTTCCCTCATCTATTTTGCATTGAAGTCGCCCAAGATGTGTAGCATATCATGCTTGGGTATTGTTTCTACTGTGGCTTGGAGGCTATTGTAAAAATCTTCTTTTAATTCCTCTTTAGCTGCTTCTGTTGGTGCATAACAAACTATAATAGATAGCTTCGTGAATCTTAAGTTGAAGCGTGCATATAATAATCTCTCATTTATTGGGGTCCATTTCAGCAATGCTCTTGATGTTTCTTTTGTTATAATCAATGCTACTTCTCCTTCATGAAGATCTTCTTTACCTGACCATATTATTGTATCTTCTGTGTGCTGTGTTGTTAATTTCCTTCTGCCTTGTCCTGTCCATCTTGCTTCTTGTGTTCCTAGTATGTCTAGTTTGTATCTGTGCATTTCCTTGATGGTTTGTGCTAGTTTTCCAGTCTGGTTAAGTGTTCTTACATTCCAGCTGCCTATTTGCATCTTGTGTTTAGGTTCCAGAAGGTCTGCAGTCGGGCTGGGGACTTCCAGTGGCTGGCTTTCATCCACAATCTTCACGGGCTCAGTTTCCTGATAAGCATTTCTCCTTCCACCTGCATTTGTTTTTTCCCTTGCTTCCGGTTCTGTAGCAGTCTGATAGTTTTTTTTTACCAGATAAGGTTGCTGGCCCTATGCTGAACCCTCCTTAGCCGCCTTTTACGATCATGCGTGGTAGGGTACAGTGGTTCTATTCTTTGCAGATCCCGGGTACCCGACGAGGGGAATCAGGCGCGCTTCCTTTTAATTTGATATGCTTTTTGTTTGTTTATTTGTTTGTTTGTTTTGGTGAATCAGTCCGGATTTCTTAGCATTTAGTGTTGTCTTTTTTTTCGTTAAGAACTGTTAATCTGATTTTATTGCAGGACTTTTCATGCCATTGGAAAAATGAATCCAGAAAAAGCATCGTCTACTGATGTATATAAGATAAGCTTCCAATGCTTTTTTGCATAAATATTGTGTATGTGTGTGTGAAAGAGAGAGAGAGAGAGAAAGAGAGAGAGAGAGAGAGAGAGAGAGAGAGAGAGAGAGAGAAAGAGAGAGAGAGAGAGCCTTCATCCGATTACGAATGATAATAAACAACATTAAAATGAAAATAAATAATCAATAAGCGCTTAGCCCACGCTCAATCAAAATTTCAAAAAGAAGGAACGAAACAAACTTTAATTTTCTCAGGATACAGAATCGGTCACGCCAGCGAGTCTAAAACTCTGCCCTTCATCTCTCAACATTCACTCTGTCTCAGCATTCACTCTGTCTCAACATTTACTCTGTCAGAAACGTTCAGTTAGTACATTATATACATGATAAGCTTGAATAAAATGACAAAACCATTTGCTTTAAAAAAAATCTTATCAACACGGTCAGTTACAAGAGAACAAACAAAAGGTACTAAGTGGACATTTATTATGTAAATGCTTATACATTCTAACACATTCGTTATAGTCATTTTTAACATAGTCACTGTAGGTGTTCTGTAAACATACGTTTGGGCAGCTTAGAGCTATACAGCTACTGCATCTATTCTGCATCCATCCATCCATCCATCCATCCATCCATCCATCCATCCATCCATCCATACATCCATCCATCCATCCATTAACATAATATTAAATTGCAAAATTCAGTCTACTGAAAAGCAGTGATCGAGTTAATCGGCAAATTAGCGGTAAATTACCAATAAAAAAGAACAAAAAGCATACATTTTGCAGGTCGCCGATTACCGTAACCGGTTTATACGGTTTATATTACCAAAAACATCCCCAACCCCAGCGCGTCACAGGTAGCGGATGGTGAAAGTCCTCCAGATATGGAGGATCCCTGTGAATAAGGCTTTATCCAAATAAGCAGGCACAGACCAACTGGCGGTAGACTCAGAGAGCGAGGTGGGGTGGTAGGTGGCTCTACTACTCCTATAAAGTGTCTCAGGTGCTCAGTGAAGGGAATACCAGGCGAGTAAGAGGCGCCTTAAAATCTCTCGCTCCCGCTGCCTTGCGGGTAGGACAGGGAGTCCAAATGTTATTTTAGAGTCCGTACACAAACGGGCAGAAGGCAACGGGAAACCACTATTGTAGATCCCAAGAACAATTATGCTTAATCAGAGTAATAGATTCATCATGAAAGTCATTAATGGATGTTCCTCTGGAACAGCCTCGTCTGGTAGGGCAGCTCACGACCCACAGATGAGGCCAGATCGTTATCAAGCTACTGGTGGCAAAACTAACAAGTTCAAAATAGAAACATGGAATGTTAGAACTTTATTCCAGGCTGGAAAATTAGAAAATGTAAAGAGAAAAATGAAAAAGATGAAGATCAACATACTAGGAATGAGTGAAGTTAAATGGGCGTGTGCAAGGAAGATAAATTCTGATAAATATGAGAGAAACGTGAACGAGGAGTAGGTATAATATTTGATGACCAAACAGCAAGGATAGTTGTGGGATATTTGAATATCTCGGATCGAGTCCTATTAGCTCAACTGAAAGGATGACCAATAAACATAAATATTATACAAGTGTACGCTCCAACATCTGATAGGTTTGAAGAAGATGTAAATCTATTTTATAATGACATAGAGACAGCCCTGAAACATACAAAGTCACAAAAAATTACTATAGCCATGGGAGATTTTAATGCCAAAGTTGGTAAAGGAAGAACTTCAGACATCGTTGGTGACTATGGACTGGGGGAGAGGAATGACAGAGGTAGTAAATTAATTGAATGGGCAAGAATACACAGCATGGTTGTAGGAAACACCTGGTTTAAACAACATTCCCAAAGACTGGCAACGTGGTGCAGCCCAGACAAAAAGACTTTTAACCAGATAGACTACATACGATTCCGGAATGCATTACTGACAACAAAAACGATGCCAGGAGCTGACTGCAATAGTGGCCACGACCCACTGTATGGAAACATTATAATAAAGCTAAAGAAAGCTTGCAGAAAAGAGAGAGAGAGAGCCTTCATCCGATTACGAATGATAATAAACTACATTAAAATGAAAATAAATAATCAATAAGCGCTTAGCCCACGCTCAATCAAAAATTGCAAAAAGAAGGAACGAAACAAACTTTAATTTTCTCAGGATACAGAATCGGTCACGCCAGCGAGTCTAAAACTCTGCCCTTCATCTCTCAACATTCACTCTGTCTCAGCATTCACTCTGTCTCAGCATTCACTCTGTCAGAAACGTTCAGTTAGTACATTATATACATGATAAGCTTGAATAAAATGACAAAACCATTTGCTTAAAAAAAAATCTTATCAACACGGTCAGTTATAAGAGAACAAACAAAAGGTACTAAGTGGACATTTATTATGTAAATGCTTATATATTCTAACACATTCGTTATAGTCATTTTTAACATAGTCACTGTAGGTGTTCTGTAAACATACGTTTGGGCAGCTTAGAGCTATACAGCTACTGCATCTATTCTGCATCCATCCATCCATCCATCCATCCATCCATCCATCCATCCATCCATCCATCCATCCATCCATCCATCCATTAACATAATATTAAATTGCAAAATTCAGTCTACTGAAAAGCAGTGATCGAGTTAATCGGCAAATTACCGGTAAATTACCGATAAAAAAGAACAAAAAGCATATATTTTGCAGGTCGCCGATTACCGTAACCGGTTTATACGGTTTATATTACCAAAATCATCCCCAACCCCAGCGCGTCACAGGTAGCGGATGGTGAAAGTCCTCCAGATATGGAGGATCCCTGTGAATAAGGCTTTATCCAAATAAGCAGGCACAGACCAACTGGCGGTAGACTCAGAGAGCGAGGTGGGGTAGTAGGTGGCTCTACTACTCCTATAAAGTGTCTCAGGTGCTCAGTGAAGGGAATACCAGGCGAGTAAGAGGCGCCTTAAAATCTCTCGCTCCCGCTGCCTTGCGGGTAGGACAGGGAGTCCAAATGTTATTTTAGAGTCCGTACACAAACGGGCAGAAGGCAACGGGAAACCACTATTGTAGATCCCAAGAACAATTATGCTTATTCAGAGTCATAGATTTATCATGAAAGTCATTAATGGATGTTCCTCTGGTAGGGCAGCTCACGACCCACAGATGAGGCCAGATCGTTATCAAGCTACTGGTGGCAAAACTAACAAGTTCAAAATAGAAACATGGAATGTTAGAACTTTATTCCAGGCTGGAAAATTAGAAAATGTAAAGAGAAAAATGAAAAAGATGAAGATCAACATACTAGGAATGAGTGAAGTTAAATGGGCGTGTGCAAGGAAGATAAATTCTGATAAATATGAGAGAAACATGAACGAGGAGTAGGTATAATATTTGATGACCAAACAGCAAGGATAGTTGTGGGATATTTGAATATCTCGGATCGAGTCCTAGTAGCCCAACTTAAAGGACGACCAATAAACATAAATATTATACAAGTGTACGCTCCAACATCTGATAGGTTTGAAGAAGATGTAAATCTATTTTATAATGACATAGAGACAGCCCTGAAACACACAAAGTCACAAAAAATTACTATAGCCATGGGAGATTTTAATGCCAAAGTTGGTAAAGGAAGAACTTCAGACATCGTTGGTGACTATGGACTGGGGGAGAGGAATGACAGAGGTAGTAAATTAATTGAATGGGCAAGAATACACAGCATGGTTGTAGGAAACACCTGGTTTAAACAACATTCCCAAAGACTGGCAACGTGGTGCAGCCCAGACAAAAAGACTTTTAACCAGACAGACTACATACGATTCCGGAATGCATTACTGACAACAAAAACGATGCCAGGAGCTGACTGCAATAGTGGCCACGACCCACTGTATGGAAACATTATAATAAAGCTAAAGAAAGCTTGCAGAAAAGTGAGAAACATCACACTGAATACAAAACTCCTTAAAACTGATCAAGAACTGTGAGAACAATACAGAGTTATTATAACAAATTGATACAGCGCAATAGAAAAGATAAATAGTATAGATGAACAATGGGTAATGTTAAGAGATTCTATCTACCAGACTGTTAAGGAGATAATGCCACCGAAAAAAAGAAGCACCCAAGAATAAATGGATGACAGACGACATCTTGTGACTGATGGACAAGAGAAGGAGGAGTAAAAATAACCAAGAAAAATATAGCAAAATACGAAATAAGACGCAAATGCAGAGAAGCAAAGGAAGTATGGTTAAATGAACAGTGCAGACAAATAGAGGACTCTCATAATAAAGACAGCGAAAACATGCACAAAAGAATTAATGAACTCACAGATAGGAAAACAAAATATGCCACAGGATGCCTGAATCAAAATACGGTAAAATGTTAATGGGAAAAGAAGACATTGTGGACAGGTGGACAGAGTATATCGGTGAGCTATATGGAGGAGAAAGACCAGAAATAACACCAGATACTGAAAAGTTTGATGGAGCACCAATACTTGAAGATGAAATCATAGATGCCATTAAACACATGAAGAAAGGAAAAGCGACTGTGCCTGATAATATATCAATAGAAGAAATAGAGGCGCTAGAGGAGACAGGAATAAAAATAATAACAAAGTTACTGAATGACATTTACAACAGTGGTTGTATGCCCAGTTACTTTCTTAAATCCACGTTTATAGCACTACCAAAGTAATCAGGTGCAAAGGAATGTGATGACTACCGGACTATCAGCCTCTCTTGTCACATAAGAAAGCTACTTCTGAGAATTATTATGAGAAGAATAAATAAAATATAATAATGGAAATAGCAGATGGACAGTTTGGATTTGTTGAAGGAAAGGGAACACACAATGCCATTTATGCTTTACGAACAATAACAGAAAGACTTTAGAAGTACAGAAAGATCTCTACTTATGTTTCATTGATTACACCAAGTCATTCGACAAGGTGAAACATGATGAGATTGTTAAAATACTTGAAGACATAAACATAGACTGTATAGAACTGAGGATTGTAAAACATCTATACTGGCACCAAGAAGCAGCAATTCGTGTTGAAAATAAAATTAGAAAATATCAACCAATAAAACATGGGGTGCGACAGGGTTGTGTACTATAATCAGACCTTTTTACTCTGTACAGCGAGAATATTCTAAGAACGATCATTGGAGAACTAGGTATAAAAATTGGAGGATACAATATTAACAACCTTCGGTATGCCGACGACACAGTATTGATAGCTGAGAACCAACAAGACTTCCAAAATATCATGGATAAATTTGCCAAAGAAAGTGAACAGAAAGGGGCTTGCGTTGGACATGAAAAATATAGAGACTATGGTTATATCTAAGAAACAGAATCCAAAATACAATATAAATTTAAATGGAACTATTCTAAATCAAGTGCAGAAATTCAAATACATTGGAGCAGTAATAACTTCAGATGGGAAATGTAAAACAGAAATTAAGAACAGTATAGGCCAAACAAAGACTACATTTCAGAGAGTGAGAAACATATTATGCAACACATTCTTATCAATGAATGTTAGAAAACGAGTCCTAAAATGCTATATTGAACCTATCTTGTTATATGGAAGTGAATCATGGACAATAGGCAAGTCTGTTCAAAAATCAATGGAAGCAGCAGAAATGTGGTTTATTATAAGAATGTTGCGAATTTCCTGGACAGCAAAAATAAGTAATGTAGAATGTTTGAGAAGAGCTAGAGATACAAACAAAATCTTGTCAAAAAATAAGACAGAGAGAATATACTTTCATAGGACATGCAATGAAAAGAGGGGGCGTTGAAAATATTATAACAACAGGAAAAATAGAAGGAAGAAGATCAAGAGGAAGACCAAGAGAAATGATGCTGGACAATCTGACGGGATGGTGTGAGAGGAGATCACCAGCTGAACTAATGGCCTGCATGAAGGATCGTGTACTCGGCACGGCAGCTGATGATGATGATTATCAAATCTAGTGGGAAGGGGAGCAGTCGGCGGAATCGCTTGGAGGATAATCAAGCCAGTAGGGTGGTGATGATGATGTTGATGATGACGATGCTCAATTTGCATGGAAGAGAATCAGTTTTGATTTTGTTTCAGCATGTGAGCGTTTTGTAAAGATTAAATCTCGCACAAAAAATGTTCAAGGGGACATTCCGCTGATGTTTGCAAAGCTCGTTTAGCTTTACATTAAAAAAAAAAGTATATAAAGTACGGAATGTTGCAATGATAGACCCGGTATTTCGGAAAGTTCCTCATACAGGGTGAAAAGACCGGGTGTACTAGTACCCGTTTCAAAACGTCCTTGCTGAATAGTTGCTGCTAATTTTGTTGAGACTTTGGTCGAGTAACACTCTGCTGCAGTTATGACGTTATGACCTGTGACAAGGGCGATAATTGTCCACGCCGCCCTCGGGGGCGTGGGGGGGGGGGGGGGGGGAAAGAGCCAAATAACTTTCGTCCCCCTTCCCTCCACCCGCCCAAGACCTGAAAAAAAAACGTGCATGCCCTATTTCTTTATGTCGATCTTTTATTTATAAGAATGTGCGAAGAAGTAGCAAAGAAAGAATACTCCGTTGTGGAGCACTTCAGTCTCCTTAAACATGGCGTCCAGGACAGTCGCTGACCTCTACAGCCACCTGACACTATTTTTTTTTTACATTAACTAAACAAAAATATAGTATTTTGTTGTCATATTTTGACCATTTTAGGAATCTACTTTCGTTTGTAACTTTTTATGCAAATTTCTCCGACTTATTTTAGAAAACAAAATCTATGCGAAAGTTTGCATAGTCGTTGATGTACAAAACATGGATTGGAACATATTTTACGTCGTGAAAACATCAATGCGTCAGAAAGATTCAAAATTATTTCGTGAAAGTTCATTTTAAATAACATTTTTAGCGAAACGAAAGATAGCTATATAACACCTTGATTGAAGTGAACATTCTATTTTATGCTATCTTGGTTTGTTCTGTCCTTTTTTTTCCGCCAGTTACTAAATGTTCTGTATTTATTTCAGTATGCACAGCTTATTTGGTGGAAACATGTCCAGTTTTCTTGATTAGTGTGGCTTTCATCCGCTACTGTTTTTCTCAAACTGTAGTATGTTTCCATGTTCACTCAAGAAGTACTGACATATGAACCGATCATCCTATATTATGTACTTCTTCTTCTTCAGCTTTCCGAGCCAATAAGGCTCATTGTTGCAGAGAAAGTTCGCCTCCATTCCTCTCTATTCTTAATCTTCTCCCTCCAATTGGCGAAACCAATTTTTTTTATATCCTCTTCTATGTTGTCTTTCCATCTCGGTCTACCCCTTGGTCTTGTCTCCATCATCTCTTGCGCGTACATAATTTTCGTTTGTCTGTTCTCTTCCGTTCTTTCTACATGGCCCAGCCAGCATGGTCTATTCTGTTTCATGACATTTATAATTCGTTGGGCTTTAAATAATCTGTTATGTTCAGCGTTCTTTCTAGCTCTCCATTCTCCACTGTTGGTATCCTTTGTGGGTCCAAAGATTCTTCTTATGATCTTGTTCTCAAAGATCTGCAACTGTTGTTCATCTTTCTTTGTTGTACTCCATGTTTCTGATTCATACATGGCAGCTGGTCTTATTATAGTTTTGTAGATTGTTATTTTGATGTTTTTTGGACAGGATTTTGGATTTTAACAGGTTTTGCACGGCGAAGTATAGTATATTTTATTCCCTGTATGTACTCTGCTTTTAATTTCCTCGCTTACTGTGTTGCTTCTGTTGAAGGTTGTGCCTTGATATGTGTGTTTTTTTGCTCTCATAATAATCATATCTCCAACATTTATATAATCTGGATTATTCTGCCTCTGGTTTCTTGATATCTTCATATACTCTCTCTTATCTTGGTTAATGGTCAAGCCCACTTTCACTGCCACATCTCTCAAGTGAATGCAGGTACTGATGACGCCTTGCATAGTTTCCCCCAATAGGAACACGTCTATATTAGGAAAAGGGGAGCAGTCGGCGGAATCGCTTGGAGGATAATCAAGCCAGTAGGGTGGTGATGATGATGTTGATGATGACGATGCTCAATTTGCATGGAAGAGAATCAGTTTTGATTTTGTTTCAGCATGTGAGCGTTTTGTAAAGATTAAATCTCGCACAAAAAATGTTCAAGGGGACATTCCGCTGATGTTTGCAAAGCTCGTTTAGCTTTACATTAAAAAAAAAAGTATATAAAGTACGGAATGTTGCAATGATAGACCCGGTATTTCGGAAAGTTCCTCATACAGGGTGAAAAGACCGGGTGTACTAGTACCCGTTTCAAAACGTCCTTGCTGAATAGTTGCTGCTAATTTTGTTGAGACTTTGGTCGAGTAACACTCTGCTGCAGTTATGACGTTATGACCTGTGACAAGGGCGATAATTGTCCACGCCGCCCTCGGGGGCGTGGGGGGGGGGGGGGGGGGAAAGAGCCAAATAACTTTCGTCCCCCTTCCCTCCACCCGCCCAAGACCTGAAAAAAAAACGTGCATGCCCTATTTCTTTATGTCGATCTTTTATTTATAAGAATGTGCGAAGAAGTAGCAAAGAAAGAATACTCCGTTGTGGAGCACTTCAGTCTCCTTAAACATGGCGTCCAGGACAGTCGCTGACCTCTACAGCCACCTGACACTATTTTTTTTTACATTAACTAAACAAAAATATAGTATTTTGTTGTCATATTTTGACCATTTTAGGAATCTACTTTCGTTTGTAACTTTTTATGCAAATTTCTCCGACTTATTTTAGAAAACAAAATCTATGCGAAAGTTTGCATAGTCGTTGATGTACAAAACATGGATTGGAACATATTTTACGTCGTGAAAACATCAATGCGTCAGAAAGATTCAAAATTATTTCGTGAAAGTTCATTTTAAATAACATTTTTAGCGAAACGAAAGATAGCTATATAACACCTTGATTGAAGTGAACATTCTATTTTATGCTATCTTGGTTGTTCTGTCCTTTTTTTTCCGAGCCAATAAGGCTCATTGTTGCAGAGAAAGTTCGCCTCCATTCCTCTCTATTCTTAATCTTCTCCCTCCAATTGGCGAAACCAATTTTTTTTATATCCTCTTCTATGTTGTCTTTCCATCTCGGTCTACCCCTTGGTCTTGTCTCCATCATCTCTTGCGCGTACATAATTTTCGTTTGTCTGTTCTCTTCCGTTCTTTCTACATGGCCCAGCCAGCATGGTCTATTCTGTTTCATGACATTTATAATTCGTTGGGCTTTAAATAATCTGTTATGTTCAGCGTTCTTTCTAGCTCTCCATTCTCCACTGTTGGTATCCTTTGTGGGTCCAAAGATTCTTCTTATGATCTTGTTCTCAAAGATCTGCAACTGTTGTTCACCTTTCTTTGTTGTACTCCATGTTTCTGATTCATACATGACAGCTGGTCCTATTATAGTTTTGTAGATTGTTATTTTGGTGTTTTTGGACAGGATTTAGGATTTTAACAGGTTTTGCACTGCGAAGTATATTTTATTCCCTGTCTGTACTCTGCTTTTAATTTCCTCGCTTACTGTGTTGCTTCTGTTGAAGGTTTTGCCTTGATATGTGTGTTTTTTGCTCTCATAATAATCATATCTCCAACATTTATATAATCTGGATTATTCTGCCTCTGGTTTCTTGATATCTTCATATACTCTCTCTTATCTTGGTTAATGGTCAAGCCCACTTTCACTGCCACATCTCTCAAGTGAATGCAGGTACTGATGACGCCTTGCATAGTTTCCCCCAATAGGAACACGTCTATATTAGGAAAAGGGAGACCAAACTGAGACTGACTTTAACGCAGAACAAACCTTGCAGAAGTTCCGTCCTCAGATAGTTCGTCTAAAAGACGCCTTCTTATATATGACAGGTGGGCAGGGAAGATATATGTTGAAAAGCTTACTAACAGTGGCTGAGGGGAAATGTATGCTAAAACAGCTCACTAACAGTGGCTGTGGGAAAAATGTATGTTAAAAAAAGAGCTCACTAACAGTGGCTGGGGGGGAAAATATGTTAAAACAGCTCACTAACAGTGGCTGGGAGGAAAATATGTTAAAACAGCTCACTAACAGTGGCTGAGGGGAAAATATGTTAAAACAGCTCACTAACAGTGGCTGGGAGGAAATTTATGTTAAACAGCTCATTAACAGTGGCTGGGGGAATGTATGTTAAATAGCTCAATAACAGTCGCTTGGGGAAAATGTGTCTTAAACAGCTCATTAACAGTGGCTGGGGGGGGGGGGGAATGTATGTTAAAAACAGCTCACTAACAGTGGCTGGGGGTGGGGCGGGATTTCTATTGGGAAGCTGAATGACGATGGCTTGGAGGAGGGAGGATGTGTTTTGAAAAGCTCACTGATGGTGGCTTGGAGGAGGGAGGATGTGTTTTGAAAAGCTCACTGATGGTGGCTTGGAGGAGGGAGGATGTGTTTTGAAAAGCTCACTGATGGTGGCTTGGAGGAGGGAGGATGTGTTTTGAAAAGCTCACTGATGGTGGCTTGGAGGAGGGAGGATGTGTTTTGAAAAGCTCACTGATGGTGGCTTGGAGGAGGGAGGATGTGTTTTGAAAAGCTCACTGATGGTGGCTTGGAGGAGGGAGGATGTGTTTTGAAAAGCTTACTTACAGCGGGTTGGAGGAGGGAGGATGTGTTTTGAAAAGCTCACTGATGGTGGCTTGGAGGAGGGAGGATGTGTTTTGAAAAGCTTACTTACAGCGGGTTGGAGGAGGGAGGATGTGTTTTGAAAAGCTTACTTACAGCGGGTTGGAGGAGGGAGGATGTGTTTTGAAAAGCTTACTGACAGCGGCTGCGGACAAATATGTGCTAAACAGCTTACTGAACCTGACCGAGGTAAAATGTGTGTATGTTAAACAGCTCACTAACAATGAATGTGGGGGAAATGCATGTTAAAACGCTCACTGACACTACATTGAAAACACCACTGACACTGGACGGGACAAATGTATGTTACAAGCTTTCAGTGACAGTGAATAGGAGACAAATGTATGTTAAAAACACCCTAAGAATGGATGGGGAAAATTTATGTTAGAAAGCTCAATGACAGTGCGTTGAATACTCACACCACTGATAGTGGATGGAGAAAATATGTGATAGGAAGTTCACTGACAATTGATGGGACTGGAAGGTGTGTTAAAATGCTCACCGACAGTGGCCGAGGGGGGAAAATTGCGCATTGAAAAACTCACTGAGAACAACAAAGGAAAATAATTCAAACTCCACGAGCAATCATTAGTGGGAGGATTATGACACCGCCTAAAAGAGAGAACAAAACGTACCGTATTCCTAAAATGAGTGCCATGGGAAAAATTAACTGGGTCTCTTCCTTTTAGAAGACGAATTTGAAGCAGAAAAAAAATGCTTGTGCTTTTATTTGTTTTTGTTTTGTTGCTGTCGTTTTTTTTTAAAAAGGTTTCTAAGCTCGGCTCTGCTGAGAGACCTATCTCTTTGGCCAGTGTTATAACTGAGTTCCATAATCGAACACAGTAATAGTAGACCGTGTTTATACTGCAGCATCCAGTCTCTTTGCTGTTGATATTTCCTAACTTCAAGTTTTCATTTCCATTCTAAAACGAAACAGCACCCTTTAACAGAATTGATCGAAGTGAATCATGGTCTTTCGCAAGTTATGATGGCTTCCTACAGCCAGAGAAAACGTAAGTCCTGGATGTCTTAAGTGGATGTCCTTGCATGTAAGTTTCATCTGACCTAACGCCTTTTCTCTCCCCAAAAGTTGGTCATGTAATTCTTGTATCTGCTCGGTGATACAGTTTTCATTAACTCTTGCATTCCCCAAATCGTCTCAGTAGTTCGCTTTTGAGTTATCCATGGACAATTGGATGGAAATATTAACTCCTTCAAACCTACCTTATAAAGCGAAGATTTGTTGTTGTTGTTTTTTTTTGTGGAAAATAATTTAATCCAGATTTATTTCAGTGATCTATTGTGTTTAAATGATTTGTTTTGACCAATCAATGTATTCTGTTTGTAAACGAAATTTATGAAGGTGAACTAAGCCTCAATGGTACCTTTGTTTTTCTCTTTTTTTCTCTGTTATTCAGCTTAAGGGAGAGTTCTGATCTGTTTTCCAGCTTAAGGAAGAGTTCTAATCTGTTATTTAGTTTAAGGAAGAATTCTAATTTGTTATTCAGCTTAAGGAAGAGTTCTAATCTGTTATTCAGCTTAAGGAAGAGTTCTAATCTGTTATTCAGCTTAAGGAAGAGTTCTAATCTGTTATTCAGCTTAAGAAAGAGTTCTAATCTGTTATTCAGTTTAAGGAAGAGTTCTGCTCTGTTATTCAGCTTACAGAAGAGTAAAATCCTCATGTCTGGTTCTCTAGCAGGGTTCCAAAGAATACCAGAAGCTGGGTAGAGAACACCTCATCACCAGCTGGTTTAGGGTAATTCACGCCAGGTTTTCCAGTCAGAATTTATTCCCTTGGTCTCTGACTTCAGCCGAGTCATCCACATGACGGTGGATTTGACAGTTGCTAGTACTTTTTACTGTTATACAGCGGCAGGCAATATTGAACTTGTTATCATCATCATTATCCTGTGATCTCTTTTTTTCAGAGAAGGTTTAAGGGCAACGATTCTCCACCTTGCTTTTACAGCGCACTAAGTCCGTCTTCTTTGTGTTGTCCACTCGTCTATATCGTTGTCGTCCTCTTGCTTCTTTTTCCCTTCCTACTTTTCCCCCCTAATATGGATTTCATTATTCTGTTATGTTTCTTGATGCTACTAAAATATTCTAGCTCCCTGGTTCGTATATTTTCCATTATTTCTTCTTTCAGTTTCAGCTTTCTTTATGGTTCCTTCGCTTTTCTGTCCTAGGAATTAACCCTATTCTTAGAAAGCCTGAAGTGTATTTTCCTTTTTCTTATTTAGTGTCCATGATGTTACCAAGAACTGTGAGGAGCATACATAGAATTTCACGGATCTTATTTTCAACTATTGTGCTGTATGTTTCGACGTAATATCCTTTTAAAATTTTGTTACACGTATATTTGGCTATTCCTAGTCTTCTGTTAATTTTCATTTAGCGTATTTGGACATTTCTATTTTTTTTTCTGTCAGTTTTCAATTACCATCTCCCATCGTCTAATATTATTTGTCCCGAATGAACTTATAGCTGCGCGTAATAATATATCTTTTGTTACACATAACTGAAAATAATAATAAAAAAAAGATGCTTTTCCGTAGAGTCGCTTGTCTTAATAAAAAAAATCTTGACGCGGAATTATAACGGCAAAACATGTCTATCTAATCAATTCTTGTTATAGGATAGGAAAAGGTTAGAACGTTATGACATCTGACAACGGCTTGTCTCTATCTCGCAGCTGGATTTTCATTGTTTTACAAAGGGAGAGAAAAATAGAAACGTGCCTTTTTTTTTTTCTTCTTAAGCTAAATTAAAGGCTGAACAACAGCGTCTCCAACAAATCTTTCCACGAGTGGTGTTGTTCAAGAACTCGCGCCCTGGAGACGTTAAAAGATAACTCTCTTCTACCAGACGTATACAAATGGAGATTTGTGTTCAGGTTTAATTTTTAGAATGGAGAAGGCATTTTTTTTTTGGGGGGGGGGGGTATTACTACAGTACGTATGCAAGCGACTGGAAAGGAAATGAAAATGTGATTTTTACTTCAACTGGCCACTTTTTTCATTTTTAAATTATATCATTGCCTGAGAATCTCGAAGTCTTCTATTTAGAGGGTGGTTGGGGGGGGGGGGACCACTACGCATTTCAAACAATTATTACTACAGAAAACTCTATGACCTTTTTTTTTTGCCTCTGCTCATTAACACTTCTGAGCAATGAAGCTAAGCAATCTGCATTCACTCACACACACACACTCACACACACATACTCACACACATACACACACATACTCACACACACACACACTCACACACACATACTCACACACACACACTCACACACACATACTCACACACACACTCACACACACACTCACACACACACTCACACACACACACTCACACACACATACTCACACACACACTCTCACACACATACTCACACACACATACTCACACACACATACTCACACACACACTCACACACACATACTCACACACACTCTCACACACATACTCACACACACATACTCACACACACATACTCACACACACACACTCACACACACATACTCACGCATTAAACTCTTCTTACTCTCACAGTGTGATGTGAGAAAAGCCTGCGATTCGACACATTTATCCAATTACTTCACATTAGATGTGTCTTAAAACCACTAGACAGGTGGAGGGGAAAAAACAAGAAGTAAAACTGGACGAATTCGTTAAGTACCAGACTCAGTTTAATAAATTAAATCCTCGAAGCTTCATCAAGACCGCGCGGGGTTGGACAGAATCTCACGACAACGTCCCCTTTTCTCCCTTCAGATTCGATAACAATCACTTCTTCTCCGAAAGAACAGAAGAGACGATGTATTTAAGCCAATAAGCGGCGTGGAAGGAAAAGGCCAGCAGGAGCCAGTGATGCCGTTCTGTGTTCGCCAATGCTGCCATGAAGACTGAAGTGACTGCTGTGCTATAGCGTCAGCCTAAGTAATCATATCGTGCTGGCATCACCACGCCCAGCGCTGTCTTTACTGCCAAACAGAGAATCACCTAGGGGCAGACCGCAGACGAGCACGTTACTGACATCTCAAGGGCACAGTTTTATAGACATTACCCAACCTTTCCTAGGGTGCACATTAGCCTGACACAGGCACACTGAGCGTCAGAAATCTATTTTGTAAGAGAATATAAAAAACCTGGACTTCTTTATCTTCTTCTTCCTTCGCTTCTACCACCACGACCGCCCCGTGATCCTACCGAATTTACTCCTGTGGTCCTCGATAGGTCCCGTGATACCCATGTGAGATTCCCGTGAGGACCACACGAGGTTCAGAGTATCGCAGGGCTTGAGCCTGTATTCTCGGTGGGTCACAGAAGCGGAATTGCTTGACACCATGGTTTTCGTTGCACCAGTTTAATCTAGAGTTGGACTTTCTCACCGGAAAACTTCGATGTGTTTTGGATATCAGTATATCCCCGCTGGGCGAGAGGTGGTTACCCCTTCAGGCTAGAGTTGGACTTTCTCACCGGAAAACCTCGACGTGTTTTGGGATACCCGTGTATCCCCGCCGGGTGAGAGGTGGTTGCCCATCCAGTCCAGCGTTGGACTTTCTCATCGGAAAACCTCACCGTGATTAGGATACGCATACATTCCCGCCGGGTGAAAGGTGGTTGCCTATCTAGACTGCACTGGTCCAGTGTCTCCGACTTCAGCATTTTGTGGTCGTGGCCGCTACCCTTCCTAGTTGTGACCAGGACGGAGCTTTTGTCCAGGAGGACGAATCCTTGCTACTAGTAAGTTTCACCCCTGGTTTAAGCCAGTTTAGGTATATTTCGCCAGTATGGATGTATATCGGACGTGGCCGACCTATAGAGAAGAGGTACCGTGATATGAGTAGCTCTCGCCGCGATACTACTGGACATACCGATTAAGCTTCATTTTATCCTTTCCATGATCTTTTCACATCGGCACAGCACGGCAACCCTAATTATTTTTTCGCATTTTCTTCACTGGCCTGGAGGAGTTTCACTCCACGTGCGGCATTCGAAGAATCTCGCCGGCAGTGTATTAATCCCTAGGTTAAGCCATTTCAGGCAATTCGCCCAGTATGAGTGCCCACAGGACGTGGCCGACCTCCTGAGCAGAGGTGCCGTGATTTGAACAGTCCTGACCTCGAGACTACTGATTACTTCACTTAATCCTTTCTTTCACCTTTTCCACAATGGAGCCGCCCGGCAACCCCGTTCGCACCTTTCTTCAATGGCCGGGAGGAGCCCCATTCCACGAACGGCAGCTGAAGAATCTCGCCAGCAGCGGTAGATGAGCTACCAAACATGACTCTCATCTACCCGAAGCGTCTGGTTTTCAGACGCCAGATATTCGCCTTCGCCCCTTCTCCTTTCAGTTTGAACAGTTCCGCCACGAGAAGGCCAGGAGCTGGACTTGACTGTCAGAGGCTATTTGAGACGCACGCCTTGGAGATATTTCATTGGAGTGGAGAGCATATCCCTCACCCCACCTTCGGCTATAACAGTCCTTAGAACCTCTTCTTTATCTGAAATAAAACACTTTAGTATCTGTTAATCTTAACTTGTATAACCTCTGCGCCTCCAACATTTTTAATGCATTAACTAAGAAGGAAAACATTATAAAAGCCACTCCTGTTATGTTTCCTCGTGGCTAGACGGCAGCTCGCCTTACCGGAGCCCGTGGCTCGAGTCACATCCATTCTCTTCTCATCGTCCTTTCTCTTACGTCTAAAGTTCCTTGCTTACCATTTTTCCAGCGCTATCCATACAACGCTGTGTTAAATCATATACCGTGCTAAACCAAAGAAACAAATTCCGGGAACGTTGATAAAAGTGTTTGAATATCCAGTGAGATTATTTTAAGAAGTAGCTGTGTAAAGCTGAATAGTTCAGTTCCTTGATATTATTTGCTCGCTTTTCTTTAACTCTTTTACTCCAAGACAAGGTTAGCAGTATTGATAAATCTGGCACACTTACGCCAATCAATGCTCACAGCAATATTTATGCAAAGATTAAATAAACTAAACTTTTAAAAAATCATTACATTTCTAATCCAAGTCACATTTTCAAATTATAAAGTAACATCCTTCCAGTTACTTTCTACAAAAATTTCTCCTCAGAAGATCTTGCGTCTGTTTCTACGTAAAGAAATAAAACAGGTGTAAAAGAATTGTTGCTTTTAAGCACTTGGTCCCGTTTATTAAACAGCCGACTCCAGCACCTCGTTATTTCCTTGCTATTTTCTGTTCTAAAATGTTCCGCTATACAGCAGTTGTCCCAGCTATCAGCGCAATAATAATTCCTGCCAAGGACTATTTTCCAAGGGAGTGCACTTCAGTGTTTGGTATGTTAATCTTCCTGCTATAACTTATGCGTCCCAGAAGTTTTAGTGCACTAAGAAAGAAAACCTTTTTAAACGGAACACCTCATATAAATAACAATAGCCTATGTTCTCCTTCTCGTCCTCTCTTTCTCTCTCTCTCTCTCTCCTACACACACAATACAAAACGTACACAAACGCATACTCATAATGATCCACATAGCAACAAATACAAAATCTTACCTTCCCAAGCCCTGCATGTGCATGTCCTATTTTCACAACAACCGGGAACTTAGGAGTAAGCAGCTGTGGACAGAAATAACCGCGTAAGGGTTATATATTCTATATAATAATATTCTATACAAACGGTACATTATTGTGTCACTGGCTATTTAAACGATACTTTATTGTGTCACTGGCTATTTAAACGATACTTTATTGTGTCACTGGCTATTCAAACAGTACATTATTGTGTCACTGGCTATTTAAACGGTACATTATTGTGCCAATGGCTACTTAAACGGTCTGTTGTTGTCTCACAGACTATTTGAACTGTCTTTTAGTGTCACAGACTATTTGAACTGTCTTTTAGTGTCACAGACTATTTGAACTGTCTTTTAGTTCACAGACTATTTGAACTGTCTTTTAGTGTCACAGACTATTTGAACTGTCTTTTAGTGTCACAGACTATTTGAACTGTCTTTTAGTGTCACAGACTATTTGAACTGTCTTTTAGTGTCACGGACTATTTGAACGATCTACGAGGACGAGACCAAAAATAACGGCAAATTAAGGGACGCAACAATTTTAAAATAAAGTGAAAAAAACCCCCCAAAACTTTCTGATTCGCCATCGAATCTTTTCATATATTTTTCAGTGGTTATATCCCTTGACTTGCGCTTACTTTTGTACTCGCTCTTGTCATATCGTGTCAATGGCTATTGTCTTACATCTGTGTTGTAGACTATTTAAAGTAGATATTTTTCTGCGACAGTTTAATGACCTATTACTATAATGCTACTTTTACATACGGATGTCGTAGTGTCGAAGTGGTTAGCGCACTAGTCTCTCATGGCGAACGTCGGGGGTTCGAACCAGGCCAGAGGCGCCACAGTCACCCAGCTGTAGAAATGGGTACCGGACTTCTTCTTGTGCTGAGGAAGTAAAGGCGGCCAGGCATGACACTGATCATATCACCTCTAGTGTGCTGACAGGTCAAAGAAAATATGGGCACTAACACTATATCCCCTATGTGGCTCTAAGGTATGACAGGATTATCTCTATATTTAACATGGCTCGTTATTATATTTTGGTTTATTGAAATAGTGTATAATATATATGTAAATCATTTAAACAATGCACTATGACTTCGACTATGCACTAGTCTGTTATCAAACCACTATGTCTATCCGTTAGACTGTTTTCAAACCAATATATCTATCCACTAGACTGTTATCCTACCAATACGTCTATCCACTAGACTGTTATAAAACCAATATATCTATCCATTAGATTGTTTTCAAACCAATATATCTATCCACTAGACTGTTATCAAACCACTATGTCTATGCATTAGTCTGTGATCAAACCACAATGTCTATCCACTAGACTGTTTTCAAACCATTATATCTATCTACTAGACTGTTATCAAACCACAATGTCTATCCACTAGATTGTGATCAACCCACTGTGTCTATCCATTAGACTCTTTTCAAACCAATATATCTATCCATTAGACTCTTTTCAAACCAATATATCTATCCATTAGACTCTTTTCAAACCAATATATCTATCCATTAGACTCTTTTCAAACCAATATATCTATCCATTAGACTCTTTTCAAACCAATATATCTATCCATTAGACTCTTTTCAAACCAATATATCTATCCATTAGACTCTTTTCAAACCAATATATCTATCCATTAGACTCTTTTCAAACCAATATATCTATCCATTAGACTCTTTTCAAACCAATATATCTATCCATTAGACTCTTTTCAAACCAATATATCTATCCATAAACTGTTTTCAAACTACTATATCTATCCACTAGACTGTTATCAAACCACTATGTCTATCCATTAGACTGTTATCAAACCACTATATCTATCCACTAGACTGTTATCAAACCACTGTGTCTATCCACTAGACTGTTATCAACCACTATGCCTATCCACTAGACTAATCAAACCACTATGTCTATCCACTGGACTGTTATCAAACCACTATGCCTATCCACTAGATTGTTATCAATCCACTATGTCTATCCACTAAACTGTTATCAAACCATTTATTTTACGTACATATCGTACGTAAATATAATGTTTGCTTTGCCTGTCAAATATTGTTTCATTAATGACAGATCTCTTGGAAAAAGGAACACATTATTTTATGGTCTAATTAACTCCTTCAGTCCTGAGTCAACTTCCATGCTCTGCTAAAATAAATTTTTATGGGGCCAGTTGACGGAAAGAAGCTGGAAAGAACTGATTCTGTAATTGTAAAATATGGGTCGCGTTAGAAATATACTACTTTTCGTTTTATTTAAGCATGCAAGATCTACCAGCCCTGGCAGTGCCGTTTTGGAATGAAGGAGTTAAAGAGTAATCTGTAGTGTAAGTGCTTCCGTGCGTACCGCTTGTTATAATATCGTGATCTATATCAAAAGGTTTTTTCCTTACATATCATGTTCTATATCAAAAGGTTTTTTTTCCTTACATGTCATATTCTATATCAAAAGGTTTTTTTTCCTTACATATCATGTTCTATATCAAAAGGTTTTTTTCCTTACATATCACGTTCTATACCAAAAGGTTTTTTTGTATCTATATAAACTGGTAATTATCATGTAATGATATACTTAAATGACTATTAGTATTTATGATGCATATAAACAATCTATTACTATATGATGATGTATATACAAAGAAAATAAAATTATTGTTTGACTATAATCTGTAAAAAAAGAGAAAGAATGGTGTCTTCCTTCTAGCTAATCATTCAGACAGCCATTGTCAGTCATTTATCATTGACTAGTTTTTTTTTACGAATAACCCAGTTTGTAAACATTTTAAAACCATCCTAAATCCCATTTAGAATCCCCAGGTTTAAAAAAAAATTCTTTGAAAGCCCCCCCCCCTCAAAAAATACTAGAAGAAACCAAATTATTTTATTTTTATTCACATTTATTTTTCCTGCTTTATACTTTAAAAAAATGATGATGGAGTAATAACTCTGCACACATAGATCATGCCCTCTCTATTCACTCCCTTGACTTTTTCTACTAATGTTATAAGAAAGTTTGTAGTCTTAAAAAAATAAAAAGTAAGAACTGAACCAAACGATCTGTGACGTTGCGGAGAGTGTTAATAGATACATGTACATGCAATACCAATGTGTGTGGCAAGACATGGCGCAAATTTTTCCCAGTTACTACCCTTTGTCTATGTTTCTTTCTTTCAGTTCTCAGCCAAACGCCTGCTTCTGCTTGGTGGCTTCTTACATTTATATGGGCGCATTTTATGGCTCTCCTACAAGTACGATACTACAAGTATTTATTTTTCATCTATTTCTGGTGGTTTTTTATCTGCTGTGTTTTTAAAACGGTCTTTGGCAAAGGTATTTGCTGAAATATATGAATGTTGTACGTTCTTAATTTATACGTATACAGCTTATTTTCTGCCATTCTCGTCTCTACCAACTTTTCTCACTACATTTGTTTGAAAACCTGAACCTTACATCTCTGTCTGCCTTATTATTATTAGAACCATTATTACCGCAGATGTCGTTTCTCTCATCTGGCGAGAGATAAGACTAGACTCAATGAATGCAGAGCTACACATTGTTTTCATATTGAAGTCTAATTCACATTTAGGCCCTATTTTATCATTAACCATGTAAAAGACTTCTGAAAATATTTTTAAATTGTTATAATCACATTGTTTTGTTTCATAGTTAGAAGTTTATTACTTTAATTTGTTGACTTGTCTTGTTTTGTCTTGTGCAGTCTCCTTATAACTGCCGAGCTGGTGTTCTTTGTGGCCGATGCTGTGAAGGTATTGAGGCACAACATCGTATCGGTGTGGGAGCGGGCTATGGCAGTTATTTTTGTTTTCAGTCCAAGAGTGCAGCTAAAAAGCAGGGGGGTGTGCAGCTTTTCTTTAGCAGACTCCATCACCATGGGGAATATGGCGATACCTGCCTCGTTAGTCAGGCTAGGCCTGTTATTGGGGGTACCAGCGGAGAGGTGGGACAGGGTCTTGGTCATGTATGGTTCGCTAACCCTGACGCTAGCATATCAGCTATGGGTCGCTGATTGCCTAACCGGACAAGTGTCTTCACCCCCTTTAAATTGTTGAAAACACTGAAAGAAAAAGATGGCATCATTTCTTGGCAAAACATAATATGACCAATGATAACAAAAAATGTTGGTGTGTCGTGGGTCTTCTTTAGTCAAATTCTTTTTTAAAAAAAAGTGAAATCTGTGAAATGAAATGAAATAATCTTTATATATATATATATATATATATATATATATATATTCTCTTTTTTTAAATAAATACCTCTCACATGTCTGCATTCTTCCTTTGGGGAAGCCCTGTAGATGCTGAAATCACCTAACTGGGCGAGGACTGGATCCCAGGGAAACGTACCAGTTTGTTAGTTGGATTCATAATCACTACACGCAAAGTTCTCCTACTGTACTAAAATGGTTCAGATCCCCATAAAAAAATAGTCTTTCAATATTCCAACCAGTCTATGCAATACGATGGACTTTACAGTAAAACACGTTTTTAAATATGGGGTAATTGTAGTTTAAAAAGATAATGAGATATACTAAGGAATATAAAGAAGTCATATTAGATGTATGTATAAATGCAGATAACCTGGCATTAGTTACGTGAAGTTATCTAAATAAACTAATATAAGATATTGGCACCCTTGTGGTGTTGTGGTTAGAGCACTCGCTGTCGATCAGAAGGTCCCTGGCTCTTGATTTCGCACCAGGGTCGAGTTTTGTTTTTTTTTTTTATCGGATCCACCGGCATCAGGGGTCAACCCAGCCTCAGAAAACAATATGTGCCCCCTGGGATTTCCCTGGGAAAACAAAGGCTGACATTCCTACCTTAAATGCTGTAGTGGCCTGGAAATGTGAAGACACTAACAGGTCACGCCCCTACGACGTGCAAGTGTCACGGGACATAGAATATAAAATATATCAACAAACATTTTACAATATATGCCAGCTATTTCGTGACAAATTCCCAGAGAGCATATATATATATATATATTTTTAAACTGCAGTACTGTCTGGTCTAGTTGTCCCTTCTTCATGTATTCAATACATTCTTCAAGAATTGGTGGTCCCTCTAAGTCTAGTGATACTTTCGGTACTTCTCTGCCATATAAATCATCTATATATTCTGTCCATCTGTCTAGTATTCCTTTCAATTATATAAAAAAGTATTGGCTATTTAGCTATGCTTATATCTGGAATATACGATAGTTAAATTAAGGAATATAAACAAAATGTTCTATCTGCTCTATCAAGAAATATAAACACAAATGTGTGATACATACAAAGAAACTAGCTATAAATAAACTAGCTATAATAAACAAGCTATAAATAGTTGTATTACGAAATATAAACAAAATGCAGTCAACTGTATCAATATAAACAAGCACGTATAATGTTTACATAAAGAAATATGAACAAGTTATTAATGTTATATCTAGCAATATAAAAACGTTTACCATAAGCCTAAATTCACCTGCATCTAAATGTAATGTAGAACAAATATATCCACACTACAAGAACTTAATATTGAAAAAGGCTGGCTAATAAAGAGGATTCAGCAGAGAAATCTTAAATATTTTGGACACATTAAACGTCATGATAATCTAGAAAAGACCATCTTGGAAGGGTACATAATGTGACAAAGAGAGGAAGACCAAGGCGAAGATGGCTGCAAGACATCATTGATAATCTGCGAATGGATGCATCAGCAGCAGGACATCTTGCTTACAACCGAGAGGCGTACAGGAGAGCTGTTAGGGAGGCAGAGTTCCGCAAGGGACATACAAATGACTGACTGAGGATCACTCTAAGTCACGAAAGAAGTTGAGGGGGGGGGGGGCAAGTAAAATAAAACAGCGTTAATTCCGACTTCAACTGTGGTCCAGTAAGATTTGAAATGTATTGACAGATTTAGGTGCCTATTTCTTACTCCACATTGTTCCAGAGTTATCATCATCATCATCATCATCATCGCCTTTCACTCTCTTGAGAGTATACAGGCCACCGATAAAGGCTATCCAGTCATCCTTGTTCTTGGAATTATTCTCTGCTTCCTTCCATGTGTATACCTTGTCTCTGAGCACTGTCATAATTTCTCTTCTTCAAGTAAGTCTAGGTCTTCCCCGTTTTCTATTTCCTTGATGATTTCATGTCAGTGCCTGTCTTGCTGTGCTGGTAGGGTTAATCTAACCTCCGAGCTTAGCTCCGAGTGCGCCAAGGGGAGAAAACTACTATAGCATGCTTCAAGAGAGGGTTCGGGCGCCAGGAAAGCAGACTCCAGCATCATGAAAACAACGGCGAGTCCTTCTCTTTTATCCAGGATGAGCTGTGCACTAGGAGCACTCATAATGTCATGTGGGTAGCTCACTGGACTATTGATCTCGGAAGAACGCACTATCCTTTAGTAAAGGTAGTAAAGGTAACCCTCTCGTGCCTTAGAGGCACATAGGGATATGGTGTTAGTGCTCATATTTTCCTTGACCTGTCGGCACACTAGAGGGTGATATGGTCAGTATCACGCCTGGCCGCCTTTCCTTCCCCAACTCTAGAAGAAATCTAGTACCCATTTCTACAACTGGGTGAATGAGGCGCCTCCGGTTGGATTCGACTCCCTGACCTTCACCATGAGAGACTAGTGCACTAACCACTTGACCACCCAGACGCCCAGCTCTCCTTTAAGGCGAACAGTGTTATACAGAAAGAGAGCACTGAGGATTAGGACATTATCTATACTAAAAGCTGAAAATTGGCCCGACAGACCTGTGTGCCAGCAGTAAAGTACAACAGACCTGTATTTGTGAGAGAAAATGGTGTCAGTGTCTGAGCGAACGACGAAGTAGACTCATATTAGTCAGCCTTGTAGTTAGACTTGACGATGGCCCAAAACTGCAAAGATGTTAGGGACATATCTCAAGTGTGCGCTGATATATATGGTCATATGGTTCTGTCTGTTGTGCCCCCTGGGACTTCCCTGGGAAAACAAACGCTGACATTCCTACCTTAAATGCTGTAGTGGCCTGGAAATGTGAAGACACTAACAGGTCACGCCCCTACGACGTGCAAGTGTCACGGGACATAGAATATAAAATATATCAACAAACATTTTACAATATATGCCAGCTATTTCGTGACAAATTCCCAGAGAGCATATATATATATATATATTTTTTTTTTTTTTAACTGCAGTAGTGTCTGGTCTAGTTGTCTCCCCCTTCTTCATGTATTCAATACATTCTTCAAGAATTGGTGGTCCCTCTAAGTCCAGTGATACTTTCGGTACTTCTCTGCCATATAAATCATCTATATATTCTGTCCATCTGTCTAGTATTCCTTTCAATTATATAAAAAAGTATTGGCTATTTAGCTACGCTTATATCTGGAATATACGATAGTTAAATTAAGGAATATAAACAAAATGTTCTATCTGCTCTATCAAGAAATATAAACACAAATGTGTGATACATACAAAGAAACTAGCTATAAATAAACTAGCTATAATAAACAAGCTATAAATAGTTGTATTACGAAATATAAACAAAATGCAGTCAACTGTATCAATATAAACAAGCACGTATAATGTTTACATAAAGAAATATGAACAAGTTATTAATGTTATATCTAGCAATATAAAAACGTTTACCATAAGCCTAAATTCACCTGCATCTAAATGTAATGTTGTAGAACAAATATATCCACACTACAAGAACTTAATATTGAAAAAGGCTGGCTAATAAAGAGGAGCAGCAGAGAAATCTTAAATATTTTGGACACATTAAACGTCATGATAATCTAGAAAAGACCATCTTGGAAGGGTACATAATGTGACAAAGAGAGGAAGACCAAGGCGAAGATGGCTGCAAGACATCATTGATAATCTGCGAATGGATGCATCAGCAGCAGGACATCTTGCTTACAACCGAGAGGCGTACAGGAGAGCTGTTAGGGAGGCAGAGTTCCGCAAGGGACATACAAATGACTGACTGAGGATCACTCTAAGTCACGAAAGAAGTTGGGGGGGGGGGGGCAAGTAAAATAAAACAGCGTTAATTCCGACTTCAACTGTGGTCCAGTAAGGTTTGAAATGTATTGACAGATTTAGGTGCCTATTTCTTACTCCACATTGTTCCAGAGTTATCATCATCATCATCATCATCATCGCCTTTCACTCTCTTGAGAGTATACAGGCCACCGATAAAGGCTATCCAGTCATCCCTGTTCTTGGAATTATTCTCTGCTTCCTTCCATGTGTATACCTTGTCTCTGAGCACTGTCATAATTTCTCTTCTTCAAGTAAGTCTAGGTCTTCCCCGTTTTCTATTTCCTTGATGATTTCATGTCAGTACTGTCTTGCTGTGCTGGTAGGGTTAATCTAACCTCCGAGCTTAGCTCCGAGTGCGCCAAGGGGAGAAAACTACTATAGCATGCTTCAAGAGAGGGTTCGGGCGCCAGGAAAGCAGACTCCAGCATCATGAAAACAACGGCGAGTCCTTCTCTTTTATCCAGGATGAGCTGTGCACTAGGAGCACTCATAATGTCATGTGGGTAGCTCACTGGACTATTGATCTCGGAAGAACGCACTATCCTTTAGTAAAGGTAGTAAAGGTAACCCTCTCGTGCCTTAGAGGCACATAGGGATATGGTGTTAGTGCTCATATTTTCCTTGACCTGTCGGCACACTAGAGGGTGATATGGTCAGTATCACGCCTGGCCGCCTTTCCTTCCCCAACTCTAGAAGAAATCTAGTACCCATTTCTACAACTGGGTGAATGAGGCGCCTCCGGTTGGATTCGACTCCCTGACCTTCACCATGAGAGACTAGTGCACTAACCACTTGACCACCCAGACGCCCAGCTCTCCTTTAAGGCGAACAGTGTTATACAGAAAGAGAGCACTGAGGATTAGGACATTATCTATACTAAAAGCTGAAAATTGGCCCGACAGACCTGTGTGCCAGCAGTAAAGTACAACAGACCTGTATTTGTGAGAGAAAATGGTGTCAGTGTCTGAGCGAACGACGAAGTAGACTCATATTAGTCAGCCTTGTAGTTAGACTTGACGATGGCCCAAAACTGCAAAGATGTTAGGGACATATCTCAAGTGTGCGCTGATATATATGGTCATATGGTTCTGTCTGTTGTCTCCAACAGTGAAGAATGGAAAGCTATAAACAAAATGCAGTCAACTGTATCAATATAAACAAGCACGTATAATGTTTACATAAAGAAATATGAACAAGTTATTAATGTTATATCTAGCAATATAAAAACGTTTACCATAAGCCTAAATTCACCTGCATCTAAATGTAATGTTGTAGAACAAATATATCCACACTACAAGAACTTAATATTGAAAAAGGCTGGCTAATAAAGAGGAGCAGCAGAGAAATCTTAAATATTTTGGACACATTAAACGTCATGATAATCTAGAAAAGACCATCTTGGAAGGGTACATAATGTGACAAAGAGAGGAAGACCAAGGCGAAGATGGCTGCAAGACATCATTGATAATCTGCGAATGGATGCATCAGCAGCAGGACATCTTGCTTACAACCGAGAGGCGTACAGGAGAGCTGTTAGGGAGGCAGAGTTCCGCAAGGGACATACAAATGACTGACTGAGGATCACTCTAAGTCACGAAAGAAGTTGGGGGGGGGGGGGGCAAGTAAAATAAAACAGCGTTAATTCCGACTTCAACTGTGGTCCAGTAAGGTTTGAAATGTATTGACAGATTTAGGTGCCTATTTCTTACTCCACATTGTTCCAGAGTTATCATCATCATCATCATCATCATCGCCTTTCACTCTCTTGAGAGTATACAGGCCACCGATAAAGGCTATCCAGTCATCCCTGTTCTTGGAATTATTCTCTGCTTCCTTCCATGTGTATACCTTGTCTCTGAGCACTGTCATAATTTCTCTTCTTCAAGTAAGTCTAGGTCTTCCCCGTTTTCTATTTCCTTGATGATTTCATGTCAGTACCTGTCTTGCTGTGCTGGTAGGGTTAATCTAACCTCCGAGCTTAGCTCCGAGTGCGCCAAGGGGAGAAAACTACTATAGCATGCTTCAAGAGAGGGTTCGGGCGCCAGGAAAGCAGACTCCAGCATCATGAAACAACGGCGAGTCCTTCTCTTTTATCCAGGATGAGCTGTGCACTAGGAGCACTCATAATGTCATGTGGGTAGCTCACTGGACTATTGATCTCGGAAGAACGCACTATCCTTTAGTAAAGGTAGTAAAGGTAACCCTCTCGTGCCTTAGAGGCACATAGGGATATGGTGTTAGTGCTCATATTTTCCTTGACCTGTCGGCACACTAGAGGGTGATATGGTCAGTATCACGCCTGGCCGCCTTTCCTTCCCCAACTCTAGAAGAAATCTAGTACCCATTTCTACAACTGGGTGAATGAGGCGCCTCCGGTTGGATTCGACTCCCTGACCTTCACCATGAGAGACTAGTGCACTAACCACTTGACCACCCAGACGCCCAGCTCTCCTTTAAGGCGAACAGTGTTATACAGAAAGAGAGCACTGAGGATTAGGACATTATCTATACTAAAAGCTGAAAATTGGCCCGACAGACCTGTGTGCCAGCAGTAAAGTACAACAGACCTGTATTTGTGAGAGAAAATGGTGTCAGTGTCTGAGCGAACGACGAAGTAGACTCATATTAGTCAGCCTTGTAGTTAGACTTGACGATGGCCCAAAACTGCAAAGATGTTAGGGACATATCTCAAGTGTGCGCTGATATATATGGTCATATGGTTCTGTCTGTTGTCTCCAACAGTGAAGAATGGAAAGCTAGAAAGAAAACTGAACTGAACAACTTATTTAAATCCCAGCGAATTATAAATATCTTGAAACTGAACAGACTACGCTAGCTGGACCGTGTAGAAAGAATGGAACTGAACAGACAAACGAAAATGATGTATGCAAACGAGATGAGGGAAACAAGACCAAGGGGTAGACTAAGACAGAGATGGAAAGACAACGTAAAAGAGGATATAAAAGGAATTGGTGTCACCAACTGGAGAGAAAAGATTAGGAATAGAGAGGACTGGAGGCGAACTTTATCTGCAGCAATGAACCTTAATGGCTAGGACGGCTGACGAAGAAGAAGAAGAAAAAGAAGAAGAAGAAGAAGAAGGTTAAGAAGAAGAAGAAGAAGAAGAAGGTTCTGTCTGAGGTATGCAGGAGTCAATGAGAATTACCGACATATGTATGTACTACAGGCGCACTAACAGAACTTGTAAGTTGCAATGATTCTCTATGATAAAGGATGACAAATCTTGATCACATTCATGCTATGTTTAGAGAACAGATACTCCTCGACATCTGATGTCTCGACTTAAAATATTTCGACTTCTGATGGTAAGAGAGGGATGCACGCTCGGTTCTGTACATTTATTGATACGACAAACGTGTACTCATTTCTTTACTTTCTAGTTGCTTGTGTTTTTAGTTAGTTACATCACTTATGTGTTTATATCAGCATTAAGTGACTGAGTCAGTTACAGCAATTATGTGTTTATATCAGCATTAAGTGACTGAGTCAGTTACAGCAATTATGTGTTTATATCAGCATTAAGTGACTGAGTCAGTTACAGCAATTATGTGTTTATATCAGCATTAAGTGACTGAGTCAGTTACAGCAATTATGTGTTTATATCAGCATTAAGTGACTGAGTCAGTTACAGCAATTATGTGTTTATATCAGCATTAAGTGACTAAATTAGTTACAGCAATTATGTGTTTATATCAGCATTAAGTGACTGAATTAGTTACAGCAATTATGTGTTTATATCAGCATTAAGTGACTGAATTAGTTACAGCAATTATGTGTTTATATCAGCATTAAGTGACTGAATTAGTTACAGCAATTATGTGTTTATATCAGCATTAAGTGACTGAATTAGTTACATCACTTATGTGTTTATATCAGCATTAAGTGACTGAGTTAGTTACAGCAATTATGTGTTTATATCAGCATTAAGTGACTGAATTAGTTACATCACTTATGTGTTTATATCAGCATTAAGTGACTGAGTTAGTTACAGCAATTATGTGTTTATATCAGCATTAAGTGACTGAATTAGTTACAAGAATTATGTATTTATATCATTATTAAGTGACTGAATTAGTTACATCAATTATGTGTTTATATCAGTATTAAGTGACTGAGTTAGTTACAACAATTATGTGTTTATATCAGTATTAAATGACTGAGTCAGTTACAACAATTATGTGTTTATATCAGCATTAAGTGACTGAGTCAGTTACAACAATTATGTGTTTATATCAGTATTCAGTGAGTGAGTCAGTTACAACAATTATGTGTTTATATCAACATTAAGTGACTGAATTAATTACATCAATTATGTGTTTATATCAGCATTAAGTGACTGAATTAATTACATCAATTATGTGTTTATATCAGCATTAAGTGAGTGAATTAGTTACATCAATTATGTGTTTATATCAGCATTAAGTGACTGAGTTAGTTACAGAAGTTTATGTGTTTTATATTAGTATTAAGTGACTGAGTTAGTTACAACAACTATGTATTTATATCAGTATTAAGTGACTGAGTTAGTTACAGCAATTATGTGTTTATATCAGCATTAAGTGACTGAATTAGTTACATCAATTATGTGCTTATATCAGTATTAAGTGACGGAGTTAGTTACAGACGTTTATGTGTTTATATCAGTATTAAGTGACTGAATTAGTTACATCACTTATGTGGTTATATCAGTATTAAGTGACTGAATTAGTTACATCAATTATGTGTTTATATCAGTATTAAGTGATTGAATTAGTTAAACAATTATGTGTTTATATCAGTATTAAGAGACTGAGTCAGTTACAACAATTATGTGTTTATATCAGCATTAAGCGACAGCATTTATGTGCTTTTATCTATTTGACCCTATTCATCGTATCAGAATCATATTCGGCCTAAGATATTTTCAACCTAGGATGTGCTTGTCGGAGCGTGATCTCGCCGTAGGTCAAAGCACTACTTTGTGTATTTCGTGTGGTTTTGGTTAGGGCACAATTTGTTGGGGCTTTGCGTTGAAGGTAAAGGCAAAGGTAAAGGTAATCCTGTCATGCCTAAGGGGCACGTGTTTAGCAGAAGACAAAACTCTTTAGTCGCTTTCTTAGTACAAAAACTTGTGATGACTGTTTTCTTAGGATATATTTATTCCGTCTGTTCATAAATAACGTGCTAAAGAACACATTTCAATTATTTGATTTAAGTAACTTTTAATGCACTTGTTGAAGGTAAATTTCATTTTCACTGGTAAAAGGCTAAACTTCATTTCTAACTTTCATCATCATCAGGTGCCGTGCCGACTGGCGTTGGCTATTATGCTTCTCCAGAGTACCCGATCCTTCATGCAGGTCATCAGTTCAGTTGGTGATCTCCTCTCACACCATCCCGTCAGACTGTCCAGTATCATTTCTCTTGGTCATCCTCTTGATCTTCTTCCTTCTATTTTTCCTGTTGTTATAATATTTTCAATGCCCCCTCTTCTCATTGCATGTCCTATGAAAGTACATTGTCTCTCTCTTATCTTTCTGACAATGTTTTTTTGTCTCTCCAGCTCTTCTCATACATTCTAACTTTCACTTACACCAAAAGTTCATATAACTGTTTACAACAAAATTCTATAGTTAATGCTTGTGTTCAATACATTTTTGTTCCATCTGAACGATGTGTAAAGCTGTATGAACAGTATTCCTATTAATTTGTTAACGTTGGTCATATAGCAGCCAAAGAACCAAAGTTCCATATAGCAGCCAGAATACTAGAGTTCTAAAGGCAAAACAAACATTCAGTTTATTCATATACAAAAACATGCAATAAATTGCTCGACTAACTCTATAATGATAAAAACGTATATATAAATATATATATATATATATATAGGTTATATACATACAATACATACTTTGTCCAGGGCTAACTTTGTCTACTATTATGCAAATAAAAGTTTATTACTTAAAGAACAGAAAAATTGAGCATATCTGATCTTTCTGCCTTCGAATAAACTTTTCTCAGCATATAAAAGCACAGTTTTCTAACTTTGACTGTTAAAAAAAAAACTATAAAACTCTTGCTCTTAATAATTTTTCCCATGATAACTCTGGGGTCAAGAGTTCAAAGTGAATAATTAACGTGATCTCTAATCTTTCCCGGCAGATATTAGACGCTATGAAGCCATAAATCACACAAAGTATAGATGACTATTTACAATAAGCTGTACTCAACAAGCGTTAAGAGTGAATAATTAACGTGATCTCTAATCCTGGCAGATAGGGGCCGCTATGAAAGCATAAATCACACACAGTATAGAGGACTATTTACGATAAGCTGTGCTCAACAAGCATTAAGAGCCCAAGTTTATATTCAGCTCTGAAATGTCACAGAAGTAATTTATTAGCTGATTTAATAAAGACCTTTAGGTGTCAGTCGATGCTAAAATAATTGAACGTGATTACAGAACCACTTTATTTCATTCATTACTTCCTCTTCTTCTTCTTTCTTCTTCTACTTCTTCTTCTTCTTCACCCCTATCTGGGGCGTAGGCCGTCACGAGGGCTCTCCATTTATTTCTATCTTCGGCCGTTTCTTCTATCCGTCTCCAGGTGTAGTCAGTCTTTTTGATCTCTGCTTCAAGACACCTTCGCCAGGTGTTTCTAGGTCTTCCTTGTTTCCTCTTACTCTGGGGACTCCAGGTGGGAGCCTGTCTGGTTATGTTAGTGGACATCCTTGACATATGAACTTTAACGTCAGTAGAAGGATGAAAAACGACTCCCACACCAAGCATTTACGTGGTCGCCAGGGGGGTAAAAGAAAGCGGGGAAGACCCAAGGACACACTAAGAAGAGTTACTACCAAAGAGTGTTCAACAATGCTCATCAGAAACACCGAAGATCTAAAGCAAGTAGCAAGGAATCGCCAGACGTGGAGAGCCTTATCCTCCGCCTTTGGCCCAAGAGGATCAACTAACTAAATAAGAAGGATGCCAGACAGCCGCGAGAGCACTGTATGTTCTAGCAGACTGAAGGACGTTTTAACAACATGGAGGATGCAAACATTTATAAATTTTATCACGGGTACAAACCTCCCGATTTTCCGGCACGGTTGGGTAGTCACTTTATATAAATTCATGAAACTGTCTCGCTCTTACATAAATTCATGAAATTGTTTCGCTCTTATATAAATTCATGATACTGTCTCGCTCTTATGTAAATCCATGAAATTATCTCCTCTTATATAAATTCATGAAATTAGCTCGATCTTATATAAATTCATGAACTTGTACTCCCTTCATAATTAAAGATAAGACATTGCAAACATTGTGACGTTCTTTAAAAGTAGATACTTTATTTTCACTCTCAGGTCAGCATACTCTCAGTCTTTGCTCTACACAAGACACAAAAGCTAATGATAACCAATACACATCTTTCATCTAAGCTACCATGCAGCTAATGTAGTTAAAAACGTGGTGGATGTTCAGTAACTCCACTCTAGGCTTTTGTCAGCCAAATGTGACACCACAGCAGATACAAGTGACATGTCAACAAAATGAGACATGACTTGACGGATGAACAGAGAACTGTGTGTGTGTTTTTTTAATAGCAACAAAATACACAAACACTTATATCTTATAGAAGCTAACATTATACTTCGCATATAAATCTATACTCACGGAAAAAAAGTAAGTGTGCAATGCTTTAAAATGCACCATGAACGTTCTCAGGTGATGATTGAAATTAAAATATGGCACACATTATGTTTGATTATCTAATAACAGATACAATGATAACTTTCAGGCCAGTCACTCGTCACAAAAAAAGTGAAAACAAACTCACTTAATGTGGCTCACCACCCCAAGAAAAGAAAATCAAGGTTTCAATATCGTGTATGTCCTCCTCGGGCAGTTATCACTGCTTGACACCGCCTTCTCATCGAACCAATGGCACGTTGTATCAATTGTTGAGGCATGTTACTCCATTTTTCTTGCAAGGCTTGGGCTAATTCTTGGCGGTTTCCTGGACGATTGTGTCGTCTTCGCAACCTGCGGTCCAGTTCATTCCAAATGTGCTCGATGGGTGACAGGTCCGGCAAGATAGTAATCTGATACTGTTGAAAATGGTCCCTGATCATAAGTGCGACATGTGGACGAGCGTTATCTTGCTGCAGTATCACGCCTTGTCCATTAGCATCCAGAAAAAGGCATTACGTGGCGTTTAATGATTTCATCCCTATGTCGTAAACCTGTAAGGTTGCCAATGAGGAAGACTAAGCTTGTTCGGCCAGCATAGGAAATTCCTCCCAAAACCATTACACTGCCTCCTCTCCTCCTCTCTCTCTGAACCTTAAGTGCCCAAGGCACATGGGGCTTCCGCAAGGGTTTTCCACAAATGCCTGTCCTTTGCCTTTTTTTCTGCTCTTGCCCAGGTGAGCCCTCTATTGCTCAACATCCTTTCTGTTGTTCTTCTCCATGTCTCTTTTGGTCTACCCTTACTTCTGTTCCCCTGTGGTGTCCATCTTAGTGCTGTTTTTGGTAGTGAGTTGTCAGTCATTCGGAGCACATATCCCAACCATCGTCAGTGTCTTTCCTCAATAATTGTGTCAGTGGCTTCATCTGAACTTCTGCCAACAAGATGTTACTTCTTATGGTGTTTGGCCAAAATATTTTTCTAATTCTTCGTAAACATTTAGTCCGGAAAGAATTCAACTTGTTTTCTATGTTTTTGGTGATTTTCCACCTCTAGCACACAGTTATAAGTAAATCGTTCTCCTCTTTGCCTGTACTCAGCACGTCCATCATGGCCTTGCAGACAGAATCTGGACTCACCAGTGATTAGGATACGTCTCCACTGATGATGCCACGTGGTACCTGGCCCATGTCTGTGGCGAACTTTCAGTGATGGTCTAACTGCAGGTCTATGAGGTAAGAGACTGACCTCTCTGAATCTGTTCCGTACTGTCCTGCCTAATACACGTCTTAAACCTGGAATGTTGCTGGCAGTCCGTGCTGCCTGGAGAAACCTGTTACGAAGGTGCATGAGGTGGATGTAGCGGTCTTGTGCAATGGTGGTAACTTGTGGTCTACCGCATCCTTAGCGGTCAGCAACGGAACCATTTGGCTAAAACGACTTTGAAGGCGTGATGTTGTGTTTCTGTGAACATTAAAATGTTGAGATACTGCTGCTACTGTTGATCCAGCAATTAACATCCCAACAGCTATTTCTCGCAGATGTTCGTTCAGTCTTGGCATGATGAAAAATGATGTTTATGTTGGAATTCCACTACTCCTTTCTTCAACGATTACGTAAAGAGATCTCTGAGAATAGAATTACACACTTACCTTCATTTTATCCGTGGTCAGTAACCAATCATTGATCGCTGCATGTGATTTCCCTGAAGATGTGATTATCTCCCCATGAATAGCGCGATGAAATTCGTGCAGCACGGGGAAGTGGACAACACTCAAACAAAACTTCATGCAAAATTTCATTTCATTTCACTCATGACAACGTGATTGGTGCGCTTGACACCAGTGCGAACTTACTTTTTTCCGTGAGTAATATTTATTAATCATTCTTGCGCATGAAATAGAAACTGCACTTTACCAACGACGCAGATTATTTAGAAGCCTACAAAAGGCAAAGATTCCGTCACAGAGAAGACGTAAGGCATTTACACAAACTATACAGACTTTCTTGTTTCCATCTTGGACCAAAATGCATGATAGAAACAGTTCCGCCATAATTAGAATGCAGGCTCGCCGTTGGTTGTCCTTCACCTTGGGCTGACATAAACCCGCTATCTGCAAGCATCCGATTGGTTGAACGAGCCGATCAGTTGCCAGATTGGACACTTAGTAAGAAAAAAAAATTGCCAAGAAAAGGGGAAAAAAATGAACTCACCCACATATTACTCACCATTTCCTTATGGTTTGGGTAGTATGTCTGGTCGATTAGAGGGAAAGCCTCTTTCCCAACCCGCTTTTGGATTTCTATCAGCTGGGCAAACTGTCAATGCAAACAGAAATAAAACAGACAAATAAATAAATAAAAGATTAAAAATACATAAATAAACAAACAAAAGATTAACAGGTAAATAAATATTAACAAGTCTCTTAAATAGATAAATTATTATTGAAATATTATGACTGTCTTCCATTCGTACGAACAACAAACAAACTGTAGAGTTCTTAAGTTAAAAAATCGACAACAATATCGAAAAAATTATGCAGCTATAAGCATAAGTAATAAAGAAATACTTAGTAGCACATTTAAACAGGCGGTCCATTATGTGTATTAGTGTTTCATGTGTGAAGGAGATTAACATGATAGACTATACGAGAACAAGCCCTAGGATGAGTATTTCGCATTCAAGGTACGCCCAACTACTGTGACAACTGCGTGCAGTACTTGTAGAAATAATAGACGTTAAGCCCATGGTTACAAATTGACAAAATGTCTAATGTGGCAATGATGATGATGATGATGATGATGGGTTGGTGAGGCTGGCCATGCCATGTTACTATTCAAACTGATCGGTGTGAAGCCAGCAATTCAGACATAAGCAGCAATAACAAATATAGATCAGTGCAATCAATCAAACATAGCAAGACTCTCGGCCGACTAAGAGAAGTCAAAACATTCCATCTTTCACCTCATAGGCCCGCTTGGAAATACCACAAATGACTACATTCCGTCCCCGCTGCACAAGCGTTCATCCCAGTCTCCCTGTCTCGTTTGCGTTACATAACTAACCAGTCATCATCACCATCATCAGGTGCCGTGTCAACTGGCGTTGGCTATTATGCTTCTCCAGAGTACCCGATCCTTCATGCAGGCCATCAGTTCAGTTGTTGATCTCCTCTCACACCATCCCGTCAGACTGTCCAGTATCATTTCTCTTGGCCTTCATCTTGATCTTCTTCCTTCTATTTTTCCTGTTGTTATAACATTTTCAATGCCCCCTCTTCTCATTGCATGTCCTATGAAAGTACATTGTCTCTCTCTATTATCTTTTTGACAAGATTTTTTTTTGTCTCTCCAGCTCTTCTCATACATTCTTCATTAGTTATTTTTGCTGTCCAGGGGATTCGCAACATTTTTCTAATAAACACATTTCTGCTGTTTCCAATGATTCTTATGCAACCTGCCTATTGTCCATGATTCACTTCCATATAACAAGATAGGTTCAATATAGCATTTTAGGACTCGTTTTCTAACATTCATTGATATGGAGGTGTTGCATAATATGTTTTTCTAACATTTATTGATAAGGACGTGTTAGTTAATATGTTTCCCATTCTCTGAAATGCAGTCTTTGCTTGGCCTATTCTGTTCCTAATTTCTGTTCTGCATTTCCCATCTGAAGTTATTACTGCTCCAAGGTATCTGAATTTCTGCACCTGCTTTAGAATAGTTCCGTTTAATTTTATACTGCATGTTGGTGGATTCTATTTCTTAGATATAACCATAGTCTCTGTCTTTTTAATGTTCAAAGTAAGGTCTTTCTATTCACTTTCTTTGGCGACTTTATCCAAGAGATTTTTGCAGGTCTTGTTGGTTCTCAGCTATCAGTACTGTGTCGTCAGCATACTGAAGGTTGTAAATATTGTATCCTCCAATTTTTATGCCTGGTTCTGTGATGATCGTTCTTAGAATATTCTCGCTGTACTCAGAAAAAAAGGTCTGGATATAGTACACATCCTTGTCGCACCCATTGCTTTATAGGTTGATATTTTCCAGTTTTATTTTCAACTTGAATTGCTGCTTCTTGTGCCAGTATAGATGTTTTACATGTTTTTACTAACCAAACTGTGCCCAAATATTATCGCTCCCACGTGCTCGTGGATCAAACAAGAGTCCTGGCTTGAGTGGTTATCTTATTATATATAGCCAGATGTACACAAGCATTCAGGGGCGGCGACTGCAAGAGCGTAAGGATATTCACTCGTCGCTAAACACTGTTACACACGATTATTACAAGCTATATTGAAATGCGAATAACATGTTTCAAATAGAACTAGGAAAAGAAAAAAGAAAGTTGCATATTTTTGTTAATTGTTTTTTTTTTGCCGTAGGTAAAATTGAAGTTAGAGAGATTTAAGAAGGCATTTAAAAAACAAACAACTGTGGCCTACGGCGTATAGTGTAAACAATAATTGGCAGTTTTACTTTGCTATGCATTGTTATGAAAGAGGCTGACCACGTGAAACTCTGAAGAGGACATTGTTAAGTGAGGCCAAATTAACAGGCATAGAATCCTTTGATGAGGTTGAAAGACTCGCCGAGGACAGGAAAAATTGGCGAACTACTTTTCGAGCCCTATGTGACTTTTAACGGCACGGGAAGGATATAAGATATGAGATGCATTGTTATGATATTGCTTCAGAAGAGGGCATGGCCGGATCGATAACGGTGTTGCATTTCAGATTGAAAGCAGTCGTGTTCTGTTCCTTCTATCGTCGCCCTCAAGTAGTCATGTTCTGTTCCCTCTCTCCGTCTAGTAGCCATGTTCTGTTCCGTCTCTCCGTCTAGTAGCCATGTTCTGTTCCGTCTCTCCGTCTAGTAGCCATGTTCTGTTCCCTCTCTCCGTCTAGTAGCCATGTTCTGTTCCGTCTCTCCGTCTAGTGGCCATGTTCTGTTCCCTCTCTCCGTCTAGTAGCCATGTTCTGTTCCCTCTCTCCGCCTAGTAGCCATGTTCTGTTCCGTCTACGGTCTCCTTCAAGCCTGTCAGGACTCTGGTCGATGCTACTGTAGAGTTTCCACCGATAAATTATTGTTTATAAGTCCTTATTTGTGAAGTTTATTTTCCACTGCTCTTATTTCATACTGAAACAAAAATATTTCTATTATTCGTTCTCACTGTTACGTTTATCTCTCTCTCTCTCTCTCTCTCTCTCTCTGAACCTTAAGTGCCCAGGGCACATGGGGCTTCCGCAAGGGTTTTCCACAAATGCCTGTCCTTCGCCTTTTTTTCTGCTCTTGCCCAGGTGAGCCCTCTATTGCTCAACATCCTTTCTGTTGTTCTTCTCCATGTCTCTTTTCTACGTTTATACAGACTGAATAATAACTTATAAACAGTAATCCCTCAATGAACGGTTTATATTACCGAGGGTGCAAACCTGTGTTAGATAATTTCAAGAGAAAGATCGGAAAACTTATGACGGTCGATCCTATCCCCACCAAGCCTTCCTCCAGTGGAAAGGATTTCTCTTTTGGTGCTACGAAGTACCTGCACTGTATTGAGATCCCCCAGAATACGGTGATAATGGGCTATAAGAACAAAAGAATCTATTACAGTTCTGCTGCCACGGGGAAAGAATGAAAGCCCCTCACACAAACATCACTGGCTGAAACGTTACTCAAAGATTTAAAAGACAAATAACATAAAACACAGCTTAACATTACGCAATGGTTAAGAGAACCGCGTACAAAGACACGCTCAAAAGAACGCATCGCTTGGCTAGACTCGAAAACACACATCTAAACATTCGTGGTAGCGCAACTTCCCAAGATCTTCCAGGACAAACAAAGTGAAACGAAGTGTGAAGATGAAGAGCTCTTCAGCTCGGAAAAGTCACGAAAGCAATTTCCTCGATGACTTAATAAAGACGTGTACAGGTGTAAATCGAAGGTAAAATAATTAAACGTGAAAACAGAACCACTTTTTTGTGTTTCTTTTCTTGAACATATTTGACCTCTCAGTTTTAACATCAGTAGAAGGAAACCTAAGGAAAATACTCGGTATAAAGTGGAACGAATTCAAGAACAATGCAGAGGAAAAGACAGATGAGCAAACAACAACCTGTCTCATGCGTGGTCAGGAAAAAGAAAATGGACATATGCCGGTCATGTGATGAGAAGAAACAGTCACAGAATCCCAAAACAAGCTATCATGTGGAACACACAAGGCCGAAGAAAAAGAGGTTGACCACGTGAAACTCTAAAGAGGACAATGTTAAGAGAGCCCAGTTTAGTAGACATAACATCCCTTGAAGAGGTAAATCGCCGAAAACAGGAAAACTTGGCAAACTACCATGTGAGCCCTATGTGACATTTAAACGGCACGAGAAGGATGTAAGATGTAAGTAAGAAGGCAGCGAGAACATTTTATGTTCCTTTGTGTGGCACTGCAGCATTTTAGAATACTTTACGGCGAAAGACGCTGTCCGATGAGGCAGTCAGCGACCCATAGCTGATATGTTAGTGTCAGGGTTAGACAACCATAGCTGACCAAGACCCTGTCCCACCTCTCCATAGTACCCCCAGTAACAGGCCTAGCCTGGCTTACGGTGCAGGGATCCCCATGGTGGTGGAGTCTGCTAAAGAAGCACTGCACACCCCCCGATTTTTAGCTGTTCTCCGGGACTGAAAAAGTAGCTGCCATAACCCGCTCCCACGCCGATACGATGCTGTGCCTCAACACCTCTACAGGATCGGATGCAAAGAACAACAGCTCGCAGTTACAGGGAGTTCGTAAAGTACAAGTACAAAAATGCTTTACATCAGTGGTTCCCCTCTTGTGTTTTTTTGTTAAGGTCGCTAACACTTCTTCATCTGGCGTGTCCTTTCCAGAACGTTGTCCCTCTTCCTGTCTCCCTAAATGCAGTATGGTCTCGCGGAAGTTGACCAGCTTCTCCCAATGAAATATTCAGACTTTCCATGATGTCCTAAACCCACCTGCAGCGAGATCGCTCCTTTTCTCTGTGTACCCAGGACTATGCCTTCTACTATCAGTCTCTCCAGACTATGTAAATATTTGTATTCTTTAACATAACATTGTTGTTTTTTTTCCTTTCGTTATGTCTTTATGACATATTAATATAGAGCGTTCTCCGACATAAGTATGCCTTGAATTAAGTGAGGTTCTGTGGAATGATCCACCTTTGTAGGTCGAGGACTGTCTGTATAATGTTTGTCTGAACTTCAGAAATCTGATTCAACTCTTTCACGTCATCACTCCACGGCACCATTAGCAGGGTTGATATATCTTACACGTCTATGCAAATCAATGCTCACATAAATATTTAGGCTCAATCTTTTTCTTTAAAGAAGAAAACTATCTCTCTCTCTCTCTCACTCTCACTCTCTCTCCCTCTTTATCGCTATCTATCTCTCTCTCCTTCTTTCTCTCTCTCACTCTCACTCTCTCTCCCTCTCTATCGCTATCTATCTCTCTCCCTCTCTCTCTCACTCTCTCTCCCTCTCTCTCCCTATCTATCCCTCTCTCTCCCTCTCTCTCTCTCCCTCTCTCTCCCTCTCTCTCTCCCTCTCCCTCTCTCTCCCTCTCCCTCTCTCTCCTTCTCTCTCCCTCTCTCTCTCCCTCTCCCTCTCTCTCCTTCTCTCTCTCTCGGACTAAAAACATGATGGGAGTGAAGACGTTGTCCGATGAGACAATCAGCGACCCATAGCTGATATGCTAGCGTCAGGGTTAGCGACCAATAGCTGATATGCTAGCGTCAGGATTAGCGACCCATAGCTGATATGCTAGCGTCAGGGTTAGCGACCCATAGCTGTTATGCTAGCGTCAGGGTTAGCGACCCATAGCTTCAGGGTTAGCGACCCATAGCTGATATGCTAGCGTCAGGTTTAGCGAAACATTCCCGACCACGTCCCTGTCCCACCTCTCCCTGGTACCTCCAGTAACAGGCCTAGCCTGGCTAACGCGGCAGGGATCTCCATAGTCCCCATGGTGGTGGAGTCTGCTAAAGAAGCATTGCACACCCCCCTGATTTTTAGCTGTACTCCGGGACTGAAAAAATAGTTGCCATAACCCGCTCCTACGCCGATATATCCCAGCACCTCCACAGCATCGGCTGCAAAGAACACCAGCTCGCAGTTACAGGGAGACAGCGCAAGACAAGAAAAACACCTACAACATTCCTGCGACAATAAACGAGATGTGCAGTTATTTTGTCTCAATGAGCAGACTTTTTCAGGCGTCGCAGAGATCATTCAAAAGCATTCACGCGAACCAAACAAATACGGAACTACAAAAACATTGCTATTGCGTTGTCTACAAAATAATGAAAAGTATGGCCTTATAGATCATGCTCCACTATGAATACAAGAAATTTCCCATCTTTTTTTTTTTAATTCAAGCTCATTTTCATAACAACGAAGCTCACAGCTGGGAAGAAGAAAATCTAATCATATAATATGCTTGGTCACACTATCTGTGCATCTCTGCGAGCTGCTTTGTCGTCAGGGGAAGTAATAATAAAATGACTAATCTACCTGCAGAATGTGCTCTTAATTGAGTATTGTGTACTGTATTTTGCTAAAATTTTGATATATCCTTATTCTTTTCTTTCATTTGGGGCTTATTAAGTAGCATGGTTTTTCTTCTGAAAGTCTTCTTTCAGTTTTTGTTAGGAAAAAAAAAAGAAGCAAACAAAAGAAATAGAAAACTATGACATGTGTGAATCACTTGCTGTATAGGCACAGAGGAAAAAAAACTCGTAAGGTTTGTTTGCATTGGACGGACAAAGCGTGAATAGTTTTAAGTCAAAATCAAATTTGTGGTTTCTTCTTCCATCATTTGCGACGGATTAGAGCTAGCCGTTGTGTAATAGTTTTCATAATAATGGAAGACTAAACACTGTTTCTAAAAAGATTTTACAAGCAGGTTGCTTCCAGCTCACATGAAAAGCTTGTGTAAGAATTTAAATTCTTCATTTAAATAAGATTTTTGAAAATCTCATAATTCATCCATGTCTCAGAAATTATCGGAAAATAATCACCCACGCCAGTGTATAAAGTCACAATCCTTAGTGGCACATAAGCCTCTTAGTCAGAAGCAGTGCATTTATTAAAAAAAAAGTCTTTCACATTTTACAAGCAACCACTTTTTGGTTCGCTGACAGAGCAGTGTGGCTTTTATAAACATGAAGATTTACAACCTGGCAAATAAACGCCATGAACAGCGCGTACTCAAAAACAATCGATACTTCGCAAATATCGCCACACAATGACAGGAATCGATTTTTGTTTGGAGGTAAGTGTCAATTGCTGCATAGAGCGAAATAATTCCTCGGAAAAGTTGTAATGCATTTTTTAAAAGTATTCTTTTGTACTGGTACTGGCACACGTTCCACACAGGTTTCGAAAACTTTGTCAGAGACACACCTCACAACAACACTAGCAATGCTGGTAGATCTGGCACGTCCATGCAAATCGATGCTCAGAGCGATATTTAGGCAGTGTTTATAAAATAAAAAACTAGCACGTTTCTAAGTCAATTTATATATAAAGAATCAAGTCTGAGATCGATACGTCACATATAAATAATCTCACCTGCGTTATTGTAGCCAAGGGCAGTGATTGCAAATCCTAAACAAATGCTAGATCAAGAGCCCTACATAACCAACATAACATTTGAGTCGAAGGACGTCTGTCAAAGGCCGTACGGGTACAGGCATGTCCCGAGCGTAATAAGGCTGCTCCCCAGGGCCAGCAGCACCAGAGCTAGGCCCTTTTTTTATAGACACAGTTACAGAATAGAAACTCCTAAACTGAAGTCTGGTACATCATGTATTAAACATATCCAGATAGAATTCGAATGCTGGATCTAAGGAATCTCAATGTCAGAGAACAACATTTTATTCATTCATTCATTCATTCATTCATTCATTTGCATGTCCCTTGCGGAACTTTGCCTTCCTAACAGCACTCTTGTAGGACCCTCGGTTGTGAACAAGATGGCCTGCTGCTGAATCATCTATATGCAAATCATCGACGATGTCTTGCAGCCATCTTCGCCTTGGTCTTCCTCTCTTTCTTTTTCCCATTATATACTCTTCCAAGACGGTCTTCTCTATATTATCATGACGCTTAATGTGTACAAAATATTTAAGTTTTCTCTCTTTAATCCTCTTTACTAACCAACCTTCTTCAGTATTAAGTTCTTGTAGTATGGATATATGTTATTTTTTGTGTCCATGATATTTGAAGAACTCTTCTGTAGCATTTACTTTCAAGGGCATTTATGTGTTTCTCAACTGTTTTGTTATGTGTCCAGGTCTTACAGGCATATGTTGCGATGGGAAAGATGCATGGCCTTAAAAATCTTATTTAGCAACATATCATATATTAAAAATACCCAAATGGAATAATATTCAAATGTCAATCTAAAAAAAAATCTACAAGTCAAAGAACTACATGTCGTATTTCATGAGTATTTAAGTGTGATTTCGATAGCATATATAGAGAACCGACAAGTCTTGAATCCAAAAATCATACGTAAACAATCTCGTAGTATGATTTCAATGAATTATATGTAAAGAATCTTATAACATGAACAATCTATTTTATAACTAAGTAATGAACGGGCATAATTACCTTATCATGTATCATGTGGTACATACTGTGTCTTAAAACATCTTCGTACATAAAGATGGCTGTCTTTCTCAATAAATATTTGACATGTGTCAATCTGTCCCAATATCCTTCAGTTCAACATAACAACAGCGAAAAGGGAAGAAAACAACAACAGCGAAAAGGAAAGAAAACAACAGTGAAAAGGGAAGAAAACAACAACAGCGAAAAGAAAAAAAAAACAACAGTGAAAAGGGAAGAAAACACCAACAGCAAAAAGGGAAGAAAACAAAAAAACATCGAAAAGGGAAGAAAACAACAACAGCGAAACGGAAAGAAAACAACAACAGTGAAAAGGAAAGAAAACAACAACAGTGAAAAGGGAAGAAAACAACAACAGTGAAAAGGGAAGAAAACAACAACAGCGAAAAAGAAAGAAAACAACAACAGCGAAAAGGGAAGAAAACAACAACAAAAACAAAAATAATCTTCCACTCTCCTTTCATCAGCTCATGTTGAGCACAAATCAGAACTCTCTCAGTACTTTGATTTCACCAGCTCATGTTGGGCACAAATAACAACTATCTCAATGCTTTGATTTCACCAGCTCATGTTGTGCACAAATCAGAACTCTCTCAATGCCTTGTTTTTACCAGCTCATGTTAGGCACAAATCAGAACTCCCTTAAATGCTTTGATTTCACCAGATCAAGTTGGGCACAAATAAAAACCCCCGTAATGTTTCATGTAATCTTGAGCTATTCCCCTAATTTAATTTCTGCATGTCCTTGGCATGATTTCTTATTTTCATCGCTCAGAGCCAAACACTTGTAGCCGAGTAGCCCGAACTAATTTAATGCTTCCCTCGTTTCCAATATGGCTGACGTGGGTCAACATTGCACACAGCAATTTGCTTTCCAACAAAACAAAACAAAAAAGAAAGAAAAACATTTCCATTTTCTCCAAAAGGGACTCACATGTTTCTGGAAATGAAAGGACAACCCGTTTGAATTGGCTAGCAACATCTTTAATTGCAGATGGACGGAGAATGGATTCTGACAGATGCCGATAACAGGCTTGCAAATGACATCAAGGCGGAGCATTTCATCAAAAACTGTGACACGATCGTCTCTGGTTACGATGAAGTGGATGGGAGTATAATGTATTGATGTCAGAGGCTAGCGCCATGAAAAATACCACAATAAATAAGTGTAAATCAGCTGGGATATTGGTGAGATGGGAGCACCTACAGATATAACTGTATGGAGGGTCGGAGGAATCTGTCGTGGGGGTCGGAGGAATCTGTCATGGGGGTCGGAGGAATCTGTCGTGGGGGTCGGAGAAATCTGTCGTGGGGATACGTGACGAAACCTCAAGGTCCTTTTTTTTAAAAATTTCACTATAGTATATCGGTATCAACAACAGATAGGTACCACACGTGAAAGCGATTGTTCGGAGTAAAAATAGGCATGTTTTCTCTCGACATATTTAGGTTGGTTAGCTGTCTCACATATTTCATATTCTGTTCATTTGTCACAACAATGGGGAATGTTAATTGCTGTCTATTTTTTCTTCGGGAATGTTAATTGCTGTCTATTTTTTCTTAACTACATTATTGTCGTTGTGAACATTCACAAAGTTTGAGTTCTTTAGCATAGTGTAGCGTTTACTCGTTAAATGTTACCTACATTTTCTGAAAAAAAAATAGTTTGCATTTAAAGCACATAGCTACCATACAGATAAGAAACTTTTCCAAACTATGGGGGTCCATGGCCCGGATTTTAACACAGAAGGGGGTCCACGGATTTTTGTTAACTGTGAACCAGTGATCTAGAAGATTCTACATATTAATAACCACGGACACAACGCCAGTGGCAAATCTTCACAAATAACATCTTAATTATCCACCTCTGAATGTAATACTGATACAGTCGGGCACTGTGCCTTCTACTATCAACCTTCCCAAGCTATTGTGTCTTCAGATGTAGCCGAAATACAATGACCATGATCGGTTTCTTGGCAGTGTAAGAAAGCAGCATGTCATTCCTTTCCTTCTTGACAGTGTAAGAAAGCAGCATGTCATTCCTTTCCTTCTTGGCAGTGTAAGAAAGCAGCATGTCATTCCTTTCCTTCTTGGCAGTGTAAGAAAGCAGCATGTCATTCCTTTCCTTCTTGGCAGTGTAAGAAAGCAGCATGTCATTCCTTTCCTTCTTGACAGTGTAAGAAAGCAGCATGTCATTCCTTTCCTTCTTGGCAGTGTAAGAAAGCAGCATGTCATTCCTTTCCTTCTTGACAGTGTAAGAAGGCAGCATGTCATTCCTTTCCTTCTTGACAGTGTAAGAAGGCAGCATGTCATTCCTTTCCTTCTTGGCAGTGGAAGAAGGCAGCATGTCATTCCTTTCCTTCTTGGCAGTGTAAGAAGGCAGCATGCATATCACTGCATTGGCAGTGACTGTTCCAAGTCGGTGATCATAGCACTGTCTCCACAGTTGAGAACCCCTGCCTACCATAGTAGAGGCGGGAACATGACTCGCAATAATTGCTGTTTGCTTCCACTGCTCCATTCACCACTTTCTTCCACTGCTCCATTCACCACTTGTTTCCAATGCTCCATTCACCACTTGCTTCCACTGCTCCATTCACCACTTGCTTCCAATGCTCCATTCACCACTTGCTTCCACTGCTCCATTCACCACTTGCTTCCACTGTTCCATTCACCACTTGCTTCCACTGCTCCATTTACCACTTGCTCTGCTCCATTCACCACTTGCTTCCAATGCTCCATTCACCACTTGCTTCCACTGCTCCATTCACCACTTGCTCTGCTCCATTCACCACTTGCTTCCAATGCTCCATTCACCACTTGCTTCCAATGCTCCATTCACCACTTGCTTCCACTGCTCCATTTACCACTTGCTTCCACTGCTCCATTCACCACTTGCTTCCAATGCTCCATTCACCACTTGCTTCCAATGCTCCATTCACCACTTGCTTCCAATGCTTCATTCACCACTTGCTTCCACTGCTCCATTCACCACTTGCTTCCACTGTTCCATTCACCACTTGCTTCCACTGCTCCATTTACCACTTGCTCTGCTCCATTCACCACTTGCTTCCACTGCTCCATTTACCACTTGCTCTGCCATTCACCACTTGCTTCCAATGCTCCATTCACCACTTGCTTCCACTGCTCCATTCAACACTTGTTTCCAATGCTCCATTCACCACTTGCTTCCACTGCTCCATTCACCACTTGCTTCCAATGCTCCATTCACCACTTGCTTCCACTGCTCCATTCACCACTTGCTTCCACTGTTCCATTCACCACTTGCTTCCACTGCTCCATTTACCACTTGCTCTGCTCCATTCACCACTTGCTTCCAATGCTCCATTCACCACTTGCTTCCACTGCTCCATTCACCACATGCTCCCATGGCTTCACGTAACGGGAAGCTCATAGGGTACTCCACCTTCCCAAGGGTGTCCCGTAGACTAGTAGGGAAAAGGAGGCGTCTTACTTTTCCTTTGGTAGGGAATATCCCAGACCTGCTACCCATTATCAGTACTACAGAAGGAAAATATCCATTTGTGCTCATATCTCATTCTGTAAATAAGGATCCCGGCATAGGGTCACTATAGCAGCAATGAGAACATTGCCGAATCGTTCAACGGGAGACAACTGGGACAGTACTCAAAACCTTGGTATTGAAAAGCACCTCCTAAATGACTTTCAGTAGATAATTATTACTAGCCTTTTTAATATGTCCTATATTTTTATATACAGATGACTGAGAACCAAGAAGACCTTAAAAAAACTATTGGATAAAGTTGTTAAAGAAAGTGAACAAATAGGGCTTAATCTTAACATAAAAAAGACAGACACGATTGTTATATCTAAGAAACAGAATCCACCAAAAACCAGTATGAGTTAAATGGAAGTGCAGAAATTCAAATACATTGGAGCAACAATAAATTCCGTTGGGAAATGGAAAACAGAAGTTAGGAACAGAATAGGCCATGCAAAGACTGCATTTCAGAGAACGAGAAACATATTAAGCAGCACATCCTTATACTTATCAATGAATGTTAGAAAATGGGTTCTAAAATGCTATATTGAGCCATATTATATGAAAGTGAATCAATGATAATAGGCAGGTCCACACAAAGATCATCGGAAGCAGTAGAAATGTGGTTTATTAAAAGAATGTTGCGAATTTTCTGGATAGCAAAAATAACTAATGGAAAATGTATGAGAAGAGATGGAGAAATACACATATCTTGTCAAAAAAAATATACGAGAGAGACAATGTACTTTCATAAGACATGCAATGAGAAGAGGGGGCATTGAAAATATTATAATAACAGGAAAAACAGAAGGAAAAAGATCAAGAGGAAAACCACGAGAAATGATACTGGACAGTCTGACGGGATAGTGTGAGAGGAGATCACCAACTGAGCTGATGGTCTGCATGAAGGATCGTGTACTCTGGAGAAGCATAATAGTCAACTCCAGTCGGCACAGCACCTGATGATGATGATGATGATGATGATGATAATGACAGACCTTCGGCTGTGTATTTTATATAACGTTATTCTCCATATATCCAACAACAGAGTAGAGAAGTCATCAGTTCACTCGCTTTTCATGTCAACTTCGACCCAGAGAAATTCAGCTTCTCCCAGGTGAAAAAAGCTGGAGCTGAGCGAGGAAAAGCCCTGTACTGCGGCCCATCAGCCAAACTAAAAACTGCCACAATATCCCCTGAATTCCCAACAGACACGAAACAATACAGCTTTTAAATACCTTTTATCAAGATTTCATTGCTTCACAACAACCTCAGTTATGTTTTTAAAGAAAACGTGAAAATAGTGATCGTCTTATTATTAACCCGTGGTTTCCTTACAACAGCCAGCACAGAACATGAGACTATCAGTTCTTCATGACGTGATTGCCTGTAAGAGGCCACGGAACTCTCAAACGAAACTGGCATTCCCCAAGATCTGGTTATCTGGATGGAAGACCCTCCTGTTTGTTTGTGACATGTTTATATTTTCCTTTTTAGCCAGCCTTGCGAGAGGAAAGCTGAAATCGTGACGTGATCTCCAGTCTTGTTGAGAAGAATTCAGTGCGCTATTAGCTGCGTTTCTCCTACGCTCTATGGACAGATCAAATATCCAGTAATAACGATGGGTTTACTCGCTACATTAGCGGTCCCTAAACTTTCTGAACCCGTGGCTGATGGGTCTGAGAAAGTGTTGACTTGCAGCAGACTTGTCTGACCGTGCAGGCGAAAATTGGACTTTTGATATTGCGATAGTCTCCCTTGACTTTCTAGGAGCTTGCCTGAAGGTGAGATGATTGATGAAGACAGTAACGTAACACTCACACCAAACGAAATGATTCCTGGCACAGCATACACGTGACCGGATCAGGTTCGGTATCTCGCAGAGGAAAAACACTTAGGTTGAACAAACGCCGCTGTCAAAGTCAAACAAAGCCAGTTTAACCGTGAAGCATGATGATGATGATGATGATGATGGTGGTGGTGGTGGAATTCCTTGATGATAGACAAAAAGTCGGTTCATACATCACAAGCCGGTCGTAGAAACACCCAACACACAAACAGCTCTGGCAACAGCAACACTAACCAGAGAGCTCCACCATAACATCAGGAAAACATCGAAGACACTGGCTCCTACTTGCCTGATCACTTCATGACTTGACAATAACAGGAATTCTCTCTTAATGACGTTGAACAAAGACTTTCTGACCTCTCTCAAGACCAAGTCACTCTACAAGGTTCTTCCAACAACTTTCGTGCTTTGGCAAACGCCTACAACACGTCACCTTGTAAGTCAAAGCTCTACATCAATAATCAGTCAGTCATTTGCATGTCCCTTGCGGAACTTTGCCTCCCTAACAGCTCTCCTGTAGGCCTCTTGGTTGTAAGTAAGATGCCCTGCTGCTGATGCATCCATTCACAGATCATCAACATTATCTTGCAACCATCTTCGCCTTGGTCTTCCTCTCTTTCTTTTTTCCAATTATGTACCCTTCCAAGACTACTTCAGTAACTCAACGGAAATTACCCCCAAAATTTCCAGTATAACAAAAATCAAAGGACGTTAACTTTAACTCATAATGCAGTTGAACAAACTCTCCAGATCAATATTCTGTTATAATAGTTATCACTAACTGACAGTAAATGAGAAAAAAAAAGAGAAGGCGAAGAAACAACGAAAATTGAAATAAACAGCTGGAGAGAGAAATCTAGAAACAAAGAAGAATGAGATAAATGTTTTTTTTTCAGGAATGGACTTTAAAGCAGTGGCAGATAGACATATAACCAGACAAACAGAAAGATGGACCGAAAGACATAAAGATAGAGAGGCAAGCAGGCAGGCAGACAGACAGACAGACAGACAAGCAGAACGAACGACCTAACTTTGCATAAAAAATGGGCACGCAACCCCGTCTCTCATTCTACCTGTCATTATACAACTTTCAAGCAATTATTTTAGTACACGGAACAATGAGTACATAAACAACAAGAGAAAAATTACTACAACGACAAAATATTTACATTTAGTCTCGAAACCACACTTTCCAATAATATATAAAACATTAACACGTGTAAAAAAAATTGATAATTATCGCACAAAATTAAAATACACGAGAAAAACTGTTGACGTTACTCTGTAACATAGATTGGCGGACAGACAGATAGATAGACAGACAGGTTGATTGATTGATCTTTATTTCAAAAGGGTTGAGAACTGGACACACAGGCCCGTCTGACATTCTGCCCTTTATCATGCAATTTTCCCTCTGTTCCAGACATTCTACAAATATGCTGCTCATATAACAAACATAATTAGCACTGGAAAGCTGAGAGACATAAAATAAAATATAACATTTACGTTTCGCTCTTATTCATGCATTCAGTACAGACAGACAGACAGACAGATAGACAGACAGACAGATAGAGGGACAGATAGGTAGATAGAGAGACAGATAGATAAACAGACAGACAGAGACAGATAGGCAGGCAGGCAGGCAAGCAGATAGATAGATAGATTGATAGATAGATAGATAGATAGATAGATAGATAGATAGATAGATAGATAGATAGATAGATAGATAGATAGATAGATAGATAGATAGATAGATGAACATCCCCAAACTTTCTCGGCATAATTGAGGACCCCTCGTCGTAAATAACTTGAAAACCGCTCAACCAAACGTATTAAACAAACGGTAAAAGAAATCCCATTAAACAAATGAGATTTTCCATGGACTCATCAATCAATTATGCAACAGTGCAATCTCGAACCCCTCTTAGGGTTAACACTAACATGAACTACAGTCTCAACAAAAGCACTACAAGAAACACAACTAGCGACTCACCACCCAAGGTTTGTCCAGGAAGTTGTACTCCGCGGTCAGTGAGTTAACACTTGGCACCCCGCCATATTTAAATCCTAACAGTAAATTCCTCCAGTCCTCGTGTGCGTCCCGGATGTGCTGTCGTATCAACAGGAAATCCGGTTTGAAAGACCTGCAAATGGAGCACAAAGAGTCGCTTACATTTGTTTTTTTGCAGGCCATTTCTTTTGTTTACTGATTGATTTAGTCTCATTTACAGTTGAATAACCTTGCATTATCGTGTTTTGTTTTCTAGATGGGTGCTGTTAGCTAAATGTATGTCCTGTTTTACAGTTTACTGTTAACTAGATGGGTGCCCTGTTTTACAGTTTACGGTAAACTACATGGGGGCCCTGTTTTACAGTTTACTGTTAACTAGATGGGCGCCCTGTTTTACAGTTTACGGTAAACTACATGGGCGCCATGCTTTACAGTTTGGAGTTAGCTGGATGAAATTCCTGTTTTGCAGTATACATTTACAAAGACGGACTCCGTATGTGACACTGTGTAGTTAGTTAACTTTACAGTTACAAAGACGGACTCCGTATACGACACTGTGTAGTTAGTTAACTTTACAGTTACGAAGACGGACTCCGTATATCACACTGTGTAGTTAGTTAACTTTACAGTTACAAAGACGGACTCCGTATGTGACACTGTGTAGTTAGTTAACTTTAGTTACGAAGACGGACTCCGTATATGACACTGTGTAGTTAGTTAACTTTACAGTTACAAAGACGGACTCCGTATACGACACTGTAGTAGTTAGTTAACTTTACAGTTACAAAGACGGACTCCGTATACGACACTGTAGTAGTTAGTTAACTTTACAGTTACAAAGACGGACTCCGTATACGACACTGTAGTAGTTAGTTAACTTTACAGTTACAAAGACGGACTCCGTATACGACACTGTAGTAGTTAGTTAACTTTACAGTTACAAAGACGGACTCCGTATACGACACTGTAGTAGTTAGTTAACTTTACAGTTACAAAGACGGACTCCGTATACGACACTGTAGTAGTTAGTTAACTTTACAGTTACAAAGACGGACTCCGTATACGACACTGTAGTAGTTAGTTAACTTTACAGTTACAAAGACGGACTCCGTATGTGACACTGTGTAGTTAGTTAACTTTAGTTACGAAGACGGACTCCGTATATACGACACTGTGCAGTTAGTTAACTTTACAGTTACAAAGACGGACTCCGTATGTGACACTGTAGTAGTTACCTACATCTGTTACGAAAGTTACATGTTGTAAACCTGTTACCGGTGCTGTAGCTTCAAGAGCTACATAAAAAGAGAAAGACATCATCAGCTCTTACACGCACATGATGATGATGATTATGATGATGATTATGATGATGATGATTATGACACCATCCAATATGGTGCCTATATCTTACTGTCATCACTGAGTCAGCATCAACTGTTGCTGTTGCTTTTGTTGCGTATCGCCTGGAGCTGTTGAGGGGAATGTTTTTTGATGGGCAGAATGTTCTACTGTTGCAGTGTCGTAACCTTTGACCCCTGCGGGCTATGCTCAACCTCTGGGAGTGGCCCACTCACAAAAAAGAGGTTTTGAATCGTAAGCACGGAGAAGAGTGGGGGATAAGATTGATTGATTGACTGATTGATTGATCTTTATTTCAAAAGGGTTAAGAATTGGGCACGCAGGCCCGTCAGACATTCTGCCCTTTATCATACATGTTTCACTCTATTCCAGACATTCTATAAATTGTTCATGTAACAAACATAATTAACATTGAAGCTGAGAGACATAAAATATAATATAACATTTACGTTTCGCTCTTAAACATTCACTCAGTACAGAAGTAACTACATAAGAAAGAAATAGAGAAAGCCGAGCTAGAAAGGAGAGGAGAAAATAGAGGATGGCTAACTAGAAGTTTGAGGTAAGAGAGAAATAGAGGAGGAGGTAAGAGAGAAATAGAGTATGACTAACTAGAAGGAGAAAGTACAAAGAGAAATGGAGTTTGGCTAACTAAAAGGGGAAGATAAGAGGGAAAATAGATGATTACTAACTAGAAGGGAGAGATAATCGACATAAATAAAAGATGGCTAACTAGAAGGGAAAGGTAAGAGAGAAGTAGAAGGTAGCTAATCAGAATGGAGAAGAGAACTACAGGATGGCTAACAAGAAGTGGGAGGTAAAAAGAGAAACAGAGGATGGCTAACTAAAAGGGGAAGATAAATAGATGATGGTTAACTAGAAGGGAAAGGTAAGAGAGAAACAGAGGATGACTAACTAGAATAGGGAGGTAGAGAAAATTATAGGATGGCTAACTAGAATGGAGAGCTACTAGAGAAATAGAGCATGGCTAAGACAGACGTAGAGGATGGATAAGTAGAAAAAAAGGAAGGGAGAGGAGCCATGTCTCCACGCGGTGGTGTAGTGGTCAGTGCACTCATCTGCAAGCAGAAGGTTCCAGGTTCGATTTCGCATTCGGGCGGAATTTTTTTTTGTCAGACCGACCAGCATGGTGGTCAACCCAGTCTCAGAAGAAAAGAAAAATGGGTACCTGGGGGTTCCCCTAGGAAAACAAATGCTGTAGTGGCCATAGAAATGTGAAGGCACTAACGCGGCGTGTAGATGTCACGGGGACGTATATAGATATACGCATGCATGATCCAATCCTTAAGAAGGTAAGTCTAAATGTAACTACGAGCCATTAGACTTGGTCTCTGTTGACATAAACGTCTGAGTACTGGCTGCTTATTTCATCGTGGGCTTCGCTGTTAAGGAAACATGTCCAAGAAACGGTCCAGATTCCATACTTTCTCTTCGTGAGAACTAGAATAACCCCAGCTGCACGACACAGTTCAACCATTCATCACGAGAGAGTTAATCAACATAAACACAAACATCGTGTCCTTTCTTTAAAAATATGGCTGGACTAAACTGAGTTTATTGACAAACATAGTGTCCTTTCTTTAAAACTATGGCTGGACTAAGCTGAGTTTATTGACAAACTCTTCCACTATTTGGGGGGTCGCATTGATCCCTTTCTTGTAAGCCAGATGAAATCATTGCCAGGAAGATCACGGAAGGTTTTGTATTTGGTATGAGAGAGAGGATGCGAAAGCAGAGTAGACATATTATCTCAAGGTTGAGCTGTTGGCTAACAGGGTTCCTGGCACCGGGTGGTTGTGGTCAGATTTTCGTCATTATTAGGGTCAGGGGTCACAGTACGTTGGTACCACTGGAAGAATTTAATTACTTAATTACCACTTTCATGAGCCCCTCACTCCCCTAACTCTTCCTTACAGAATAGATGCTAGACAACTTTTTATTTAGCTTCTTAGCCTTGATAGTCACACTAAATGAGTTCCCGTTGGTTCCTATCAGAGCTGAATGTAGCAAAGGGCAGAATCGTCAAGCGAAGGAGATGCTAGACAGCTGATGCAGAAGATGTGCTGATGGCAGTTTCCGACCCGGAAGCAAATCTTGCCAGGAAGATCACGGAAGGTTTTGTATTTGGTATGAGAGAGAGGATGCGAAAGCAGAGTAGACATATTATCTCAAGGTTGAGCTGTTGGCTAACAGGGTTCCTGGCACGGGTGGTTGTGGTCAGATTTTCGTCATTATTAGGGTCAGGGGTCACAGTACGTTGGTACCACTGGAAGAATTTAATTACTTAATTACCACTTTCATGAGCCCCTCACTCCCCTAACTCTTCCTTACAGAATAGATGCTAGACAACTTTTTATTTAGCTTCTTAGCCTTGATAGTCACACTAAATGAGTTCCCGTTGGTTCCTATCAGAGCTGAATGTAGCAAAGGGCAGAATCGTCAAGCGAAGGAGATGCTAGACAGCTGATGCAGAAGATGTGCTGATGGCAGTTTCCGACCCGGAAGCAAATCTTGCCAGGAAGATCACGGAAGGTTTTGTATTTGGTATGAGAGAGAGGATGCGAAAGCAGAGTAGACATATTATCTCAAGGTTGAGCTGTTGGCTAACAGGGTTCCAGGCACCGGGTGGTTGTGGTCAGATTTTCGTCATTATTAGGGTCAGGGGTCACAGTACGTTGGTACCACTGGAAGAATTTAATTACTTAATTACCACTTTCATGAGCCCCTCACTCCCCTAACTCTTCCTTACAGAATAGAGGCTAGACAACTTTTTATTTAGCTTCTTAGCCTTGATAGTCACACTAAATGAGTTCCCGTTGGTTCCTATCAGAGCTGAATGTAGCAAAGGGCAGAATCGTCAAGCGAAGGAGATGCTAGACAGCTGATGCAGAAGATGTGCTGATGGCAGTTTCCGACCCGGAAGCAAATCTTGCCAGGAACTGACTGGAATAAAGTAGGAGACACGAGAGAACTAACAAATGACATCATCCAACTTTGCTGCGAGTGGCGGCGACTGGGCTCCGAGGCAAAATTGAGTTCCAGATTCAGAAACTGATTGAACTTTACTCCAAACCACAGGGCCCAATCACCTTTACGAACGGCTCCGTGTCTGGAGGTCAAAGACGTGGATGAGGTCGCACTTGTTGGGTATAGGTCGTCACCTCCAGCATTGAGAATGGAGGTCGAGCCGGTTAAAGAATCACTTGAGTTGGTGGAGCAGAATGATTCGCATGGGGTCATTGTAACATACTGCCAAAGCAAGATCTGGGGGAAAAAACAGAGATATTTCCTCTGCAGAAAGTAGCTCCACCTTATAGAAAGCTCAGGGGCCACCATCTTGACATGGATCTATTATCCAGACCATAAGACGGTAAAAGCAACGAAATGGCAGACACACTGGCAAGAAAGGCAGCGGTCTAAGGTATTTTGAGAATGGATAAGGATGACGCTGCAATGTCTGCTTTTGACAGTTTGCTCATGCAGGAGGGAATATTTGAGCTGTGAAAAGAAAAAAAAAAGAAAATAGCAGTCTAACCTGTGTGGGAGGACAAGGATCACCCACAACCAAAAAAGTGTTTGGCCAGACGAATATGTAGGCACACGCTTCGGTAAATGTTGGAACAGGGGAGGTAACTCTTACTGTAGTATCCAAAGCGCAAACGACGCTAATCTCTGATTACTGATTTATAGAATAGAGTTATCTTGCTTCCATCGACCTGCTCTTTCTCTTCTTCTTTTGCGTTCGAGGTTGTTGGTCACATCAGATCCTGATCCCTGTCGACATGGCACAGCCCGCAATCCTCTCCAGATCCTGATAGCAGCCCCAAAGCTTGTGTCCTCTGTCCTGTCTCTCGTCTCAGGTCCGCATGGTTTGGGCACTCTTGGGTAGGCAGTGTGATATCACAGCGGATGACAAATCTATAACTCAATACTTCTGAAATTAATGAAATGGCCTTACACATCTGATAAAGGTAAATGGCAATGAACAAAAAAATAAATAAATTTGTTTCTTTTTGTTTTTTAGACAGAAACTTGAGATTCAGATACCTTACAACTTTGGTTCCGTTTCTTGTTCCCTGAATATCAACCATAGTTCCAGTGTCTGAGTATGCTGCCAGATTGAGTTCTGAGAATTCGGCTTGTTCCACCCTGACATCCCAGTCACCGAAAAGCTTTTTGCCCCGGAAGTACTTGGACCTGCAAAACAGGAATAAATATGTCGGCGTGGGTTTACTATGACTTTGGTAATGTTACTGATTTCTCACATGACGGTCATAGGGAAAAACACCTAAAGAAGTTCTCAGTAAAGTTACAGAACAAAAACAAAACCAAAAAAAAAAAAAAAAATCGAAATCATGAGGACAGAAAAATCGAAATTCTTTGAACATTTTATAAGAGGACAAAGGTCACAGAAGCACTGACGATCACTGAAAAGCCATCCTTGCATCCCCAGAAAACGAAGAATATCAGCCCCCGACGCTTTGAACAGCTCTGAAGACATGGTTGTCGGTAATTGAATTGAACACGGGGAATATCATGCAAAGGTTAGCTCCGCAATACCGAACTTCGCTCAACTGGAATTGGGTGGGGGTGGGTGGGATGGGATTACACCGTATTGATCTGTGCTTTGGCAGACCGGCTTCCTCGGTTACGCCAATAAGACACGACTTCTTCTCCGTATTCTTTATTCTAATTCCGTTGCTCCTCTAATCTCAGCAGATTTAGATGCTGGCGGTCCGGCTGATTCTATAATAGATTTGAATAATTGAGTGCTCGCTGATTGGGGCTGCGGGCTGCCAGCAAGTGGAAACAGCACTTTTTAGGGGAGTGGATTTGGTCCTGGACGCTTTGAGATGTTGTAGTATTTGTAGGAACTCGCTGCATGAACTGTTTATACTGATAGATGATGAATATAAACATTATTATTATTATTAATAGTGGTGGTGGTGGTAATAGTAGCAGCAGCACTATTGATAGTAGTAGTAGTAGTTGTTGTTGTTGTTGTTGCAGTTGGAGCACTAGTAGTTGTAGTAGTAATAGTAGTAGCTGGAGGAGGAGGAGGAGGAGGAGGAGAAAGAGGTGGAGGATCAGTAGTAGCAACAGCAGTAATAATTGTAGCAGTAGTGATATTGGTAGTAGTAGTAATTGTTGTTGTAGTTGGAGCAGTAGTAGTTGTAGTAGTGATAGTAGTAGTAGTGATATTGGTAGTAGTAGTAGTAGTAGTAATTATTGTTGTAGTTGGGGCAGTAGTAGTTGTAGCAGTGATAGTAGTAGTAGTAGTAGTAGTAGGAGGAGGAGGAGGAGGAGGAGGAAAAGGAGGATCAGTAGTAGCAACAGCAGTAGTAATAGTAGTAGTAGTAATAGTAGTTTTTTTTTAGTTGGAGCAGTAGTAGTTGTAGTAGTAATAATAGTAGTAGTGCTATTAGTATGGTCAGCAGGGTAGGGGTATCTCCTATAAAAGGAAAAGTAAGACGCCTCTTTACCTCCGTCAGTCTATGGGACACCCTTAGGCAAGATGGAGTACCCGTATAGCCCCCGATCAGGGTGACATGAAGCCATGGGAGTAGGTGGTGGATGGAATTGGAAAGCAGCCGACACATAATGTTGGTTATGGTCAGCATTCTATAATGGCAGGTAGATGATCTCAATGTAGGGACAATGGCTACGATAATTGACTAGTACAGTCACTGCCCGGAAGGAAAGCAATGGTAAACTACCTTCTAGATAAACCAAGAAACCCAAACAGCAACATGGAAGGTTAGATAGGAAAAAGATCTGGTGGTGAGTCCCCCAGGCCAGACAGATCTAACTTTAACACAGGGGAAGAGTGTGAGACAGAGGTGAGTACTAGTAATTGTGATGACGGACAAAGTCCTGATGGTGTTACTAAGGAAAACTCCTGCATCAAACTAAAAAGAAAAATAAGAGTAGGAACATGGAATGTGAGAAGTATGTACGAGGTAAAGTATCAAATAATAAGTGACGAGATGAAAAGAACGGGGATACACATTTTGGGAATCTGCGAACATCGATGGAAACAATCAGGACACTTTAAGAGCGAGAATGATAATATCTTATATACTCTGGTGGAGAATTAGGAGGAAAGAATGGAGTGACTTTTTACTTGGACAAATCAACATCAAAAGCATTACTAGGTTACAATCAAGTAAGTGATAGAATCCTCACTATCAGACTTAAGGGCACTCGTAGAAATATAACAATCATCCAGATATATGCACCTACATCACCAGTAGAAGAAGAGGAAGTAGAAAACTTTTATAACACACTGCAAACGACGATAGACCAGGTACGGTAAAATGATATTGTATTAATAATGAGGGATCTTAATGGCAAAATTGGTAGAGAAAGAGCAGAAGACGAAGGATATGTTGTGGGGAAATTTAGCATAGGGCATAGAAATGAGGCAGGTGATAATCTAATGGCTTTTTGCATGGAAAATGAGCTAATGATCGCTAACACAATTTTTAGACAACATCCAAGAAGACTTTACATATGGACATTACCTGATGGGAAAACCAAGAATCAAATAGATTACATTTAGTGCACAGAAGGTGGAGATCAAGTATAACATCAGCAAAAACTTTACCAGGTGCTGATTGTGACACGGACCATGAGTTATTAATAGCAGACATGAAGATAAAGATATAAAAGACATTTACCGGATCAAGACCACTCCGCTTTGATCTTACAAAAATACCAGAACAATATGGTATAGAAGTGAAGAAACTTTTCGAAATCCTGATGGCTGTACAGGAGGAGATGACACAAGATCAACTGGCTACGAAGGTCAGAGATATCTTAATAACAACAGCTAAAGACGTGGTTCTAGTAAAGAAATCACAAAAGAATGATGGATTACAGCAGGCACACTAGAACTGATAAAACAGCGTAGAGAAATGAAGACGCAATGGAAAGTGACAAACAACAACAAAGAGAAATATAAATCTTTAACAACAGAAGTACGAAGAAACATAAGAAAAGACAAAAAACAATACATACAAGATCGTTGTGAAAGAATAGAAGAATATCAGAAGTATATAAGAGATAGTGAAACATTTAAAGAAATGAAGACATTGACGAGAAATGTCACACCTAAGTTAAATGTAATTTGTGACGAGATGGGAAATACCTTGACGGAGACAGTAGACCTTCTAGAAAGATGGAAGGAATATTGCAGAGGAATATATGAAACAACTGACTGTCAAAGCAGAAATCAACAGTGCGAATTATTATTCGAGAAGAAAGAACCCGAACCGACAATAGAAGAAGTTTTATGGGCAATAAAGAATCTGAAAAATGGTAAATCACCAGGATGTGATGAGATAACAGCTGAATTTATTAAAGCAAGAGGAAAGGAATGTGCAACAATCTATTATGCACTATGTAAAAAGATACGGCATTCAGGTATTTGGCCAAAAGAATGGAAAAGAACTGTATACATACCACTGCCAAAAAAGGGGTAACCAGAAATTATGCACAAACTACAGAACTGTTGCCTTGATTAGTGATGCCAGTAAAATTCTGTTAAAAACCATAATGTGTAGACTTCGTAAGAAAATAGAAGAAGAAGTCAATATGGTCCAAGCTGGTTTCAGGCAAGGAAGAGGATCAAGAGATCATATATTCAATATAAGATTAATAATAGATAAACGCAGAGTGTTTAATGTGAATATATATTTATCTTTTATAGGCTACTGCAAGGCATTTGATTGTGAACAACACCAGAAACTCTGGGAAATAATGGAAAAAAATGGTATTTCCAACACATTTAATATAATTAACATCACTGATGTATCTAGACCAACAGGTAGCAGTAAGAATAAATGGTGAAACAACAGCTTGGTTTGACATAAAACAAGGGGTCTGTCAGGGGTGCATATTGTGGCCTTACTTTTTTAACTTGTATACTGAAAATATAATGAGAAATGTTAGAGAAGATGTGGACAAAGAATATTATGATGCCATAACAATTGAAGGTTATGAAATACCAGAGATTACATATGCTGATGACACAATATTACTGTTCACACCACAAAAAGGAATGGAGATACTAATTACGTCAGTCCGTAAGAACAGCGAAGAGCAAAACCTCTATCTTAATGCGAATAAAACTAAATTTATGACAACGGACAAAACAAACAAGCCAGCTGAAATATATGTCAATGAGGAAAAATTGGAAGAAGTAGAGAGTTTTGAATATCTTGGATCACTATTAACTAATAATGGAGATACAATGAGAGAAATTAAAAGGAGGACATCTATCGCTCTTCAGAAAGTAAAACAACTAAAGAATCTGTGGAGAGGAACAGACAGAACTACAAAAATAAGATCGCAACACATACCTGTGAGACCTGGACACTTAACAAAACAACTGAGAAACACATAAATACCTTTGAATGTAAACGGTACATAAGAATCCTTCAAATATCATGGACACAAAAAAGAACAAATATATCCATACTACAAGAACTTAATATTGAAGAAGGCTGGCTAGTAAAGAGTATTAAAGAGAGAAAACTTCAATATTTTGGACACATTAAACGTCATGGTAATCTAGAGAAGACCGTCTTGGAAGGGTACATAATGGGAAAAAGAAAGAGAGGAAGACCAAGGCGAAGATGTTTGCAAGACATCGTTGATTATCTGCAAATGGATGCATCAGCAGCAGGCGATCTTGCCGAGAGGCCTACAAGAGTGCTGTTAGGGAGTCAAAGTTCCGCAATGGACATGCAAATGAATGAATGAAAGTGCTATTAGTAGCAGTAGTAAGTGTTGTAGTTGGACCAGTAGTAGTTGCAGTACTAATAGTAGTAGTAGTAGGAGGAGGAGGCAAAGGAAGGGGAGGATCAATAGTAACAGTAGTAGTAGTAGTAGTAGTAGCAGTAGTAGTAGTTGTTGTTGTAATTGGAGTAGTAGTAAATGAAGTACTAATAGTAGTAGTAGTAGGAGGAGGAGGAGGCAAAGGAGGGGGAGGATCAATAGTAGCAATAGCAGTAATAGTAATAGCAGTAGTAGTAGTAGTAGTAGTAGTAGTAGTAGTAGTAGTAGTAGTAGCAGTAGTAGTTGTTGTAATTGAAGTAGTAGTAAATGAAGTACTAATAGTAGTAGTAGGAGGAGGAGGAGGCAAAGGAGGGGGAGGATCAATAGTAGCAATAGCAGTAGTAGTAATCGTAGTAGTAGTAGTAGTAGTAGTAGTAGTAGTAGCAGTAGTAGTAGGAGTAGCAGTAGCAGCAGTAGTAGTAGTAGCAGTAGTAGTAGGAGTAGTAGTAGCAGCAGTAGTAGTAGTAGTAGCAGTAGTAGTAGTAGTAGCAGTAGCAGTAGCAGTAGTAGTAGTAGTAGTAGCTGTAGCAGCAGCAGTAGTAGTAGTAGTAGTAGTAGTAGTAGTAGTAGTAGTAGGACTAGCAGTAGTAGCAGTAGTAGGAGTAGCAGTAGCAGTAGTAGTAGTAGTAGTAGTAGTAGTAGTAGCAGTAGTAGAAGTAGCAGTAGTAGCAGTATTAGTAGTAGTATTAGCAGTAGTAGTAGTGGTAGTAGTAGTAGTAGTAGAAGTAGTAGTAGTAGTAGTAGTAATAGTAGTAATAGTTGTAGTAGTGATAGTAGTAGTAGTGCTATTAGTAGTAGTAGTTGTTGTTGTAGTTATTTGAGCAGTAGTAGTTGTAGTAGTGATAGTAGTAGTAGTGCTATTAGTAGTAGTAGTTGTTGTTGTTGTAGTTGGAGCAGTAGTAGTTTTAGCAGTAACAGTAGTAGTAGTAGTAGTAGGAGGAGGAGGATGAGGAAAAGTAGGGGAAGGATCAGTAGTAGCAACACCAGTAGTAATAGTAGTAGTAGTAGTGCTATTGGTAATAGTAGTAGCTTTTGTTGTAGTAGTAGTTGGACCAGCAGCAGTTGTAATAGTAGCAGTTGGAAGAGGGAGAGGAGGAAGAAGAGAAACAGGGAGAGGTTCTGTGGTAATAATAGTAGTAGTAATAGGAGGAAGAGGATCAGTAGTAGCAACAGCAGTAGTAATAGTAGTAGTATTATTAGTAGTAGCAGCAATTCTTGTAGTTGGAGCAGTAGTAGTTGTGGTAGTAGCAGTAGTAATAGTAGTAGGAAATGGAGGAGGAGGAGGAAGAGGAGGAGGAGAAACAGGGGGAGGATCAGTAGTAGCAACTGCAGTAGTAATAGTAGTAGTAGTAGTAGTAATAGTAGTAGTAATAGCAGTGGTAATAGTAGTAGTAGTAGTAGTAGTAGTAGTAGTAGTAGTAGTAATGTAAAGTGTTAATTATAGTGTTATAAATCTGTTCTTCCAGTGTCCATTGTGGGTAAAGGGAAAGAAGAAAGAGTTACTTGGAGTTTATGAGATGTAAGGCTTCTCTGGAACAGCTGTGCGGGCTGTGTGGGCTGTGCGGGCTGTGGGGGCTGCGTTTTTAATTGTTGCCCTCTCTTCCCCTCCTCCCCCCGCACCCCTTCCCCCGCAACAGAAAAAACAAATCTCGTACTTGACTTTATCCTGACTCGAACCCGCGTTCACATGCATGACCGGCCGGCGCTGAAAGCCCACAGCCAAGTCGCCTTCTTTACTACTACTACTACTACTGCTGCTGCTGCTGCTGCTGCTGCTGCTACTGCTACTACTGCTACTACCACTACTACTACTACTATACTACTACTATTGCTACTACTACTACTACAACTACTACTACTACTACTACTACTACTCTCTCTGATCCTTAAGTGCCCAGGGCACATGGGGCTTCCGCAAGGGTTTTCCACAAATGCCTGTCCTTTGCCTTTTTTCTGCTCTTGCCCAGGTGAGCCCTCTATTGCTCAACATCCTCTCTGTTGTTCTTCTCCATGTCTCTTTTGGTCTACCCTTACTTCTGTTCCCCCATGGTGTCCAGCTTAGTGCTATTTTTGGTAGTGAGTCGTCAGTTATTCGGAGCACTACTACTACTACTACGGCTAAAATTAATAATATTAATTGTAGTTTTTAACTCAAATATCGCTCCAGGATATATGTTATCTACGTAAAACGTTCGGAGCCGAATAGTTTTTTTTTCCTCCGAACAGCTTCCCTTCAAGACGGATTCTTCCAGTATTGGATTTGCCCAATCGACCGCAGCAGCAGTAAACAATGTTTGTTTTGCAAGATCATGTCTCTTTGCTCTCGCGTCTTCTCTCTTCGATTCCAGGCCTCGTTTCCTCCTTAGATGTCTTTGTGCCCATATACGGAGTTGCTTCTCGTGTGGTTCGGTTATTTGTTTGTTTTTTTTTTTCGACAATTCTTATCAGTCCTGGCGATTGATGGAAAATGTAATATCCTTCTATTTTAGTTTTAGTCCAAATTGTGGCTAATGTTCCCTGTAAGTTGCGAGGCTGCAAAAACAACTCATGCCGCTCACAAAATTTTGTATGCTGAGCAACAAATCAATAAATTTAATTTTTCAAGTTCCTGATATTACTGTGTGATAATTTGGCACTGAAAAATAAGTCTATAGCGTTAGGTGAATCTTATTTTCAATTTCTTTAAATTTTAATACTTATTTTTCTACTAGGACTCTAAATTATACTCTGTAAGTTCACTTTACGACGCACACTTGCAAAACAATAGTTTTTGCACACACAGGTTGAAAGTTTTGCACACGAACCGCAAAACCTTAGAAAACACACCGTTTGTGACATTTTTTTTTATTCTTCGCCATATTGTCTTTTAAACAATTAGAAAGCTTCTCGTGTTATTCTGTATATTTACAAACAGAATTCAGGTACCTTCTTCCCTGATGTCTTCTTCTTCTTCTTCTTTCGCTTCTACCACCAAAACCGCACTGTGATCCTACTGAATTTACGCCTGTGGTCCTCGTTAGGTCTCGTGGTCTCCTGTGTGGTCCCCGAAAGGACTACACGAGATCCACGAGAGGACCACAAGGGTTTCAGAGTATCGCAGGGCTTTAGCCTGTATTCTTGGTGGGTCTCTGAAGCGGATTGCGTGACACCGTGGTTTTCGTTGCACCAGTTTAGTCTAGAGTTGGACTTTCTCACCGGAAGACCTCGACGTGTTTAGGATATCAGTGCATCCCCGCTGGGTGAGAGGCGGTAGCCCACCCAGGCCAGAGTTGGACCTTCTCACCGGAAAACCTCGACGTGTTTTGAGATACCCGTGTATCACCGCCGGGTGAGAGGTGGTTGTTCATCCAGTCCAGAGTTGGATTTTCTCTTGGAAAACCTCAGCGTGATTAGGATACGCAAACATCCCCGCCGGGTGAGAGGTGATTGCCTATCTAGATTGCCCTGGTCCAGTGTCTCCAACTTCAGAATTTTCTGGTCGTGGCCGCTACCCTTCCTAGTTTTGATCAGGATGGAGCTTTTGTCCAGGAGGACGAATTCTCGCCACTAGTGACTTCTACCCCTGGGTTGAGCCGGTTTAGGCATATTATCCCAGTATGGGCGTGTTTGGGACGAGACCGACCTCTAGAGCAGAAGTACTGTGACATGCATAGCCTTCAAGATTCACCCCTGGTGTGGGCCAGTTTAGGCAAAATTCACCAGTATGGGTGTATATCAGGCGTGACCGACCTCTAGAGCGGATGTGGAATGACATGTCTAGCCATCAAGTTCCACCCCTGGTGTGTGCCGGTTTAGGCATATTTCACCAGTGTAGGTGTATTTCGGACGTGGCCGGCCTCTAGAGCAGAGGTGCCGTGGTATGTATAGCTCTCGCAGCGATACTACTGGACATACCGATTAGATTTCACTTTATCCTTTCCACCACCTTTTCACGTCAGCGCCGCACAGCAACCCTTATTTATTTTCCGCATTTTCTTCCTTGACCTGGAGAAGTTTCACTCATCGTGCGGCATTCGAAGAGTCTCGCCAGCAGTGTCTTAACCTCTGGGACAAGCCGGTTCATGCATTTCACCCGATATGACTGCACTCAGGACGTGGCCGACCTCCAGACCAGAGGTGCCGTGATTTGACTGTTTGCTTCGCTTTATCCTTTCTACCACCTTTTCTGCAGTGGTGCTGCGCGGCAACCCCATTTGCACCTTTCTTCATTGGCCGGGAGGAGCACCGCTCCACGCACGGCAGCTGAAGAATCTCGCCAACAGCGTTTCCCTGATGTAATTCTGGGATTAGATTACAGTCAACTGTGTATTATGATTTCCAAGATGTATGTAGACTGACTGACTTCTATGTATGTAGACTGACTGATTCTATGTGTGTAGACTGACGGATTCTACGTGTGTAGACTGACTGATTCTATGTGTGTAAACTGACTGATTCTATGTATGTAGGCTGACTGATTCGATGTGTGTAGACTGACTGATTCTATGTGTGTAAACTGATTGATTCTATGTGTGTAAACTGACATATTCTATGTAAGTAGGCTGACTGATTCCATGTGTATAGACTGACTTATTCTATGTATGTAGGCTGACTGATTCTATGTGTATAGACTGACTTATTCTATGTATGTAGGCTGACTGAATCTATGTATGTAGGCTGACTGATTCTATATGCGTAGACTGACTTATTCTATTTATGTAGACTGACTGATTCTATATGTATAGACTGACTGATTCTATATGTATAGACTGACTTATTCTATGTATGTAGACTGATTGATTCTATATCACATTCTTCACGCTGACCAGTCAGAATATTCATTTACACGCAGCATTATTTTCTCTGTTCTGTTTCAGGCATTGCCTGTACTAAATATACTAAAATATCAAGGAAAATATATACGTAAAAGTCGTCATTTTATTGCCGCACAAGTTCCTATGATGCGGAAATCCTTCTGGGAGAAATCAATAACAATTCTGTTAAAGAATTCTTAATTACTTGTAATTCTGGTGCTGCCATTAGGTCAGCCAAGCTGCTGCCTAGGGCTCTTATCTCAGATAAGAGTCAGGCTTCTGATAAAGTTTTTTAAAATTTGTCGTTCTTCCCTCCTCTCACCACTTTTCAAGAGCCCAGTATTGATCATGGCTATTTGAAATCCTGGAATAAACATGCCCGAGTGTTTCTGATTTGTAGTATCATTGTTTTAACCCTTCTTATTTTATTCGGTATTTCATGTATTTCTTTCATCATAAACTCTTCGGCTGTATCCAGCATGAAGCCTGCTAGAAAGTACCTGCTACGACGTTTCTGGAGCCAGTAGATCTTGCTTGTCGTTTGATTCCGCATCTTGCCCCCAAGTAACAGGCTCATCAGACAAAAAAAATATGTTCCCATTCAACAGAAAGTTATAAGCACAAAAACCAAGTTAAGTCTATTCAATTCAAATGTAATATCCACCCTCATTTATGCATGCGAAAGCTGGAAAACAACTAAAGAAATAGAAAAGAAATTAGACTCTTTTGAAAACAAATGCCTAAGGAAAATACTCGGCATCACGTGGAACGAATTCAAGAACAATGCAGAGATAAGGCAGATAAGTGAACAACAACCAGTCTATGGGTGATCAGAAAAAGGAGATGGACATGTGTCGGTCACGTGATGAGAAGAAACACTCAGAGAATCCCATAACAAACTTTCAAGTGGAACACAACAGGCCAAAGAAAAAGAGGTCGACCACATGAAACTCTAGAGAGGGCATTATTAAGAGAGTAGTAGGCACTAGCTGATTTCCCGGCGTTGCCGTGGTATTTATTTATCTCAGTCTATTAGACAGGAAAAGGAATGAATTCTATCTATAGTGTAATAAAGAAGTAATTTTATTTAGAGATATTTTAAAATATAAGTACAGTGTACAAATTATAGAGTAATGCTTTTTACAAATTTAATATAATATTAATTTAATTCAAAACTTAATTATAAACAACATTTTTAGTTTCATCTCGAGGAGCAAGAATAAATAAATTCTTGCCACCTTTGAGCATGCAACATAAAGTTGTCCGTGGGAGAAACATGGCGATCTCAAATCTATCTCTTTCCCTCTCTCTCCCTCTCCCTCTCTCCCTCTCTCTCCCTCTCCCTCTCTTTCTCCCTCTCTCTCTCTCGGCCCTTCTCTCTACCTCTCTCTCCCTTTCTCTCTCTCTATCATTCACCAGTACCGCTCTATTTCACGATTATCTCACTTATACCATTTTTTCTCCTTGAATTTAGTGAAGAATATTTCCACCCCCTTCGTACCCCTACTCCCAGGGGTGGTAGGGGTAATGTTATCCCCACAGTATTTTTTTTCATATTGTAAGTCATATGTGTACCAACTTTGTTTGAAATTCCTCCAGGCATTCCAGAGTGATATTGGAACATACACATACACACACACATATATTGTGTGTATTACTTGTATTTACTTGTGTGTGTGTGTGTATATGTTAAAATCCCTTGAGAGGATGCAAAGCTCGCCGAAAACAGGAACACTTGGCAAACTGCCTTGCGAGCCCTACCTGACGTCTAACGGCAAGGGAAGGATGTAAGATGTAAGATTCAACAGATATCACTTTAGCTTAATTTCAAGTCAGGTCAAATCACACAGTTCCATGCCCGTAGGTGTAGGCGGCCATCTCTCTCCATCTCTCTCGATCCACCGTATCTCAGATCAAGACGATTACTGTTTCCCTGCCACACCGTCCAGCCAGGACCTCTAGATATGCCTGGCTTCTCCGCCCTCTCTGCCTTTTGCCATTTACTTTTTCAGTCAGTTGGTCAATTTTTAGAGACCTTCATATCTGTCTTCTGATGTATCTCAGAAACTGTGTCCGCCTTTTTCTTATGTACGGCACTAGTTTTAGATATTTCTTTGCCTTCTGTAATACTTCTTATTTGTCTTTCTGGCTGTCCATGGTATGCAATGCATCTTTCTTAGAAACCACATTTCATTAGCCTTTATTCTTTGTTCTAATTGTTTATTCCTGAACCATGTTTTACTTGCATAAAGTGATGCCTTGTTAGTCAAAGGCTAACGGAGAGCACGGTACACAACCCAGCAGAAGCCAAAAGGGAAATCAGTCATTTATTCATTTGCATGTCTCTTGCGGAACTTTGCCTCCCTAATAGATCTCCTGTAGGCCTCTCGGTTTGTAAGCAAGATGCTCTGCTGCTGATGCGTCCAATCGCAGCTCATCAACTATGTCTTGTAGCCATCTTCGCTTTGGTCTTCCTCTCTTTCTTAAAGTGAAATCATCGCAGTATAGTCCCTAGTTTGTCGTGTAATTACTTTCGTCTGTTTGTATTTGCTCTATAAACTTCACGCTCTTGAATATTTTTATGTCCCTGTGTTTTGTACTGGACTATCGATTCATTGAATGTTAACTGCCGCTAGAGTCTGTTAATGTATTCATGTCGTGTCGCAGTCCGGTATTCTCTGTGAGATTTTCCTATTTCTCTCTTAAAAATCGGCCACTACTTTCCTGTAATTTGATTTCTCAAGCACAACATTGCCTGGGAGCCACAGAAGTTTTGATATTCAGTAATTTTTAACCATCAGTAACGGAAAGGATAATATGATGTATTTACAGCTTCAGTTAAGTATCCTTTACATAAATACTTTGTCTGTCAGTCAATCCCTGTAACGCTCTCTTCTGTTATAGTTATAGTAATAGACATAGCAGTAAGCAGTACCAGCAATAGTAGCAGTAACAATAGCAATGTAGCAGCAGTAGCTGTAGAAGTAGTAGTAGTCGTAGCAGCAGGAGTGGTAATACAGTAGTAGTAGTAGTAGTAGTAGTAGTAGTAGTAGTAATACTAGTAGTAATAGTAGTAGTAGTAGTAATAATAATAATAGTAGTAGTAGTAGCAGCAGCAGTAGTAATAGTAGTAGCAGTAGTAATAATAGTAGCAGTAGTACTAGTAGTGGTGGTAGTAGCAGTAGCAGTAACAGTAGTAGTAATAGTAGTAGCAGTAATAGTAATAGTAGTATTATCAGCAGCAGTAGTAGTAGTAGTAGTTGCAGCAGCAGCAGCTGTAGTAGTAGTAGTAGTAGTAGTAATAGTAGTAGTAGTAGTAGTAGTAGTAGTAGTAGTAGTAGTAGTAAAGGTTTAGACATACATCGTTCATTAAAAAAAATAATAGGAAAAGTGGGCAGAAACGACATTGGCAGGAAGTTAGATGACGACGTAGAGGTGAATTTTCCTGCCAACTCTACCTTAGCGTCAAACATGCACACTAACAGACAAAACAAAAAATAGAAATCAACAAACAGAAATGATATATTTAAGGAAAATACTAAATGTGGCAAGAAGAGATCAAATATGAAATGACACCATCAGGGCAAAGGTTGGAGTAACACCAGTATTACACTATATCCAGAAACAGCAAGTCACATGTTTTGGCCATGTTACACAGTTACCACCAGACAGTAAATCACAGACAGCATTGACACTAAGATTTGCAGGTAACAGAGGAAGAGATCAGACATGTAAGATATCGAGGGGAGAAATTACATAAAAACTTTGAAGATGCCATTATTTGAAGCACATTCACCGAACATTATCAAGGCGTCTATTTATCCCCTTAACAATGAAAGCTACACGAAGAAGAAGACAAGACAGGACAACAGTCTAATATTTCGGCAAAATGTCTTTGGCAAGGATCACATTTTTAAAAAAACATAAGGGACAAATACATGAAAAATTAAAACTTAGCTTTCTTTGGCATCCTCATAAGAAAGTGGGGCAAACAGAAAGTAGTAGTAATAGTATTAATAATAGTAGTATTGCTGCTGCTGTTGCTGTTGCTGTACATCAGACACGGTTACTGTTACTACTCCCCCTAACGTTAATACTATTACTATTACGTACTGTTGCTGCTTTTGCTACTACCAGTGTACAATAACAACTGCAGCAACAACTGTTACTACTACAAAATTACTATCCATGCCGCCACAACCACCACTATTACTACTACTTCCATTGCTACTACTACTTCTACTACTAGTACTACTCGTATTATTACTAGTGCTATAGTTATTATACTATTACCTTTACTATTACTACACTAGTACTACTACTACTACTATTACTACACTAGTACTACTACTACTACTATTACTACTACTACTACTACTACTACTACTACTACTACCTTTACTTCTGCTACACTAGTACACCACATACTCCACTACTACTACCACTCTTACTACTTTTGCCAGTACTACTCATGCCATTCTTGCTACTGACACTACTACCTCTACAACACAAGAACTAATACTACCACTACTACTACTTCTATTACTATTACTACTACCACTACATACTTGTTGCTGCCACTGCCACAGCGACATGTACGCAAGCCTAATGTCCCCCTCCAAGAGACAAACTGAACGACTTGCACAGTACAAGTACAGATGCTTACCATCAATACATTAAAAAAACAGGCAGCATTGCCAGCATACTAACTGCGGCAGTTATAATGAATAATTAGTAAGCTTGGGGCGGGGACCGTTGTACGTCAGGTCTTCATATCCTGTTCTCTCCCCAGAAAATAGTTTTTTTATTGAACCGTTACTATGTAACAGTACATGTTACGGCTGTAAACCTTATTACGGTTTTTTGTGCCGACCCTTCAGCTAATGTTTACATTTTCTGAACTGCATCCCTGTTTGACTGGGATTTAGTCCGAGAAATGGACAGCGCCTGATCTGGCGGACTTAAGACCTGGTATGCGTGGTATGTGTGTTAAGTTAAAGAAAAAGGACGGAAATGGACGCTTGACCGGTGCGGGTGTGTTTGTTTATCGCTGCATTATGGAGTATTTGGCTGTGCTAGGAACTTTGAGAATTCTTCATATGTTTCTTCCCAAATCTTGTCCAACTGTTTGTCTAGAATGGAAGCTTTATGTCAGCTGACTGTTTAATGGCTGAACTGAAGACCTGTAACTCGACGTATTGCTCGATGTCTTTATCATCCATCCAGTATCCACTGTAGGGAATACATAAGCAAATAGTTACCTGGGTTAGTTGGCAACCCTAAGAGTAGAAATAATGGATCAGCAGCTGGGCAGCTTAGGAGTGCGCAATTCTGAGAGAGTCCAGTTCGCGGACCCATTATATAAATAAAACATGATAGAAGTTTAGTAAGTCGGGATCCGTACACTGAGCGGATCGGAGGAGGTCATGTTGTCGTTCGAGAGCGTATGAGAGTGTATTTCGTCTATGGATAAACATGGAAGTGGTAGTTTATATTGGAGTTTATATGTCTGTCATGTGGAAGCGTGCAAGGCTGTGCTGTTGACTCCCCCGATCTACATCCTGACCTACTTAAGTATGATTAGGATAACTGAAGGCTACATGAATAAATATATTTCTAGTGTAACATATTTGTCTGTGTAAGATTTAGAGGCTTTGGTAATGTGCAATGATGGCTCATGTGTGCACTAAATACGTATTGCTGAATTTTATTAATATATGTGTTGTAAGAATTATTGTCAGTTAGTTCCTTATAATACATCAGAGATTTTGTATGATTATGTACAAGGGGTTAAAATTGATTCTTTAGAAGTTCCAATGTCGATCAAGACAATCTAGGAATCTGAACATTCAAGGAAATCATTTCAATGATTATGTTGTTAACGATATAGCTGATGAATAACAACATAAACTGATGATCTTTTATTTGATTTTCCTAACTTTGTAAACTGATGATTATTAACAATATAAGTTCGTGATTATATTGAAGAAGAGTTGTTTTATTGTGTTTCTTTTCATTTGTGTAATATGTTGATGTGTAGAGTATAATCCCCTTCCAACCATACCATAACAAATCAGAAAAATATAAGCAACATTATAATTAACAGATTATTATTACCCCAATCAAAAAATAGATTTTCCTACGCCATCATCTTTAAGTTCCATCAGTAAACTTCACAAGTCAGCACTGGACTTGCTTGCTTATTACATTGTGATGTCTCGACGAAGGAAAAGATCCTGGGAATCACTTGAATAGTGGATATTAATTCAGATGTAGCCGCCTGTGCTGTACCAAGCTGGGTTATACTTGTGCATACGGTACAGCAACGACACGGGTCACAAGTACAACTGCTGTCATGTGATGTATACCTTCTTTCAAACACAGTCAAAATCTCTGATGATATATAGTATATATAAGCAGTGGTTCTTTAATCTGAGGTCCTTGGACCCTTGGGGAGCCCACGAAAGATTTTAGGGGCCAATGGAAAGATTACTGAAGGTCCTTGAACAAACTTTTTTCAAATACGTTTTGGTTCTATTTAGTACTTTATTTTTAATGAGAGGTGCACAGCTGTTTTGAGGCAGGTAGGGAGTCCACTGCCATAAAAATTTAAGAACCACTGATATAATTCTTTACCGTACATCATCACTATGCCCCGTAACACTTGCATGGCTCAGGGGATGTGAAGTGTTAGCACCTTCACGTTTCTGATCACTACAGCATGTGAGTAGAGATGCCAGCCTCCTGTCATCACTGTCTTTTTTTTTTAGGAAACAATAGGCTCCTGTCTTCACTGTCTCTGTTTTCCTTGGGAAACCCCAGCTACCCATATATTCGAGGCTAGGTTTTACCCAGGTGCCAATCGGTCCGAAAAAATCTCGCATGAGTGCGAAATCGAACCAAGGACTTTATGATCGGCGGGTAAGTGTACTAGCCACTACACCACGGCGGGACAGTATATCATAAACTTATTATTGCTGACCATTTTCACTTATGTAACTTTCAGACAATATAGCAGGGGTTCTTAATCTGGAGTATTCATGCCACTTTGAAAGGGAACCAAATGATAGAGGTATAGGGCACCATCTCTGAACAGTTCTTAACCAGCGAAAACGTGTGGCTAGATCAGAACTGTCTTTCGGCCACTCTATAAAACAAAAACAAGTTATTCACGTTTTGTGAAGTCATACCAACACCGAAAAGGGCTGGTGGTTACGACAAGGCAGGGTATAGAGACATATTTGGAAATCCATTGGGAGAGTCTGTAATTATGAAAAAAAAGTTGAGAAGCCCTTCTGTAGAGGTATCAATAAGAGAGATGTGGTAACATGAGATATCAGTAAGGCAGATGTGATAATATGAAATATCATGTAAAACAGATGTGATTACATGAGATATCAGTAAGACAGAGGTGATAATACGAGATATCAGTAAGACTGATGTGATAACATGAGATCAGTAACACTGATGTGATAACATGAGATATCAGTATGACAGAGGAGTTAATATGAGACATCAGTAAGACAGAGGTGATAATATGAGATATCAGTAAAACATATATGATAACATGAGATATCCGTAAGACAGGGGTGATAATATGAGATATCAGTAAAACAGAGTTGATAACATGAAATATCAGTAATACAGATGTGATAACACGAGATATCAGTAAGACAGAGGTGATAATATGAGATATCAGTAAGACCGATATGATAACATGAGATATCAGTAAAGCAGGGGAGATAGCATGGGAAATCAGTAACATTGATGTGATAACATGAGACAGTGCCAATGTAAATTTCTCGTTTTCATTATTACCATGTTCTTAATCTCGCTCATCTTCTGATCTCTTTGGCACAGTATAAAAAAAGTTGCTCTTTGATGCTGTTGTAGTGATGACGTTGAAGCCCTGGAAAGTATTACTGCGACTTGCTTGAAAATGAGAACGGGGCCCAAGAAATTAACTTTCATCACCATCATGTGCCGTCTTCCCCAGCGAATGTCACAAAAGTCTTGTAAAATCTTTTCTACCAGCGAACACATAAATGGCTTTATTTTTTTGTAATTACAAATTTTAAAAAAAAAACCCTTTGTTTTGTTTTGTTTCGGTTCTTGGACGTCCAAATTTGTTTAGCTACTTTACACAGGATGTAGCGTCACTTACGTGTACAACATGGCATATGTTCTTATTATAAAATTACTAGTTTGTAAGTGACTTGTCCATAATGATTAAGTGGCGCAAAAGCGAAAGAATATACAGGATGAGAATAAAGGTCTTTCCCTGATTTCAAACATTTATTACACAAAAACAATGCTGGGTCAGACAGGTCAGAGGTACGAGGTCTAAAATGGTGGATGGAACTATGTTGTCTACCACAACCGCAAACCGGTTGCCAGTAGATCAGGAGTCCATGCAACCACCACTTCCAGCATGAGAATGGAGGTGCAGGCAGCATCAGAAGCACTTTCCTGGTTGGTGGAGCAGGACGACCCGCGTGGAGTCAATGTGACAGCCTACCAAAACATGTTACGGAGAATCTAGAGAGATTTCTTCTGCGGGGGGGGGGGGGGGGGGGAGTGGGTACAGGTTCTATAGGGTTCTCGGTTATCCAGTTTGACGTGGATCTGTTGCTCAGGTCATGCGGGAGTCAAAGTCGATGAGAGAGCAGACATGCTGGCAGGCATGATATCAATTCATGGAGCCGTAACAATGAACAAGGAAGAGATTGCAAGAGCCACCTTGAATAGGGTGCATATGGAGGACGATATCAGGTTGAATGACAACACTCACAACAGGATGATGATCAAACTGTGGGAGGAGACGGGAAGTGGACGTTTTTTTTCTGAACGAAGCTGGTTTGGCGCGTTATCCACAACCAGTGAGTGACTGGCCCCATCGGCAGGCTCAAGATTCAGCGGGTGTTGGAACGGGAGGCGGAGCACGTATGGGAATGCCCGAAGTGTGGGGATGCCAGTCTCTGATTACAGATATGCTAGGTATATGTTAGAGAAGATGTAGACAAAGAATATTACGATGCCATAACAATTGGAGGTTATGAAATACCAGATATTAGATATGCTGATGACACAATATTACTGTCCACAATGCAAAAAGGAATGGAAAAACTAATTATGTCAGTCCGTAAGAACAGCGAAGAGCAAAACCTCTATCTTAATGCGAAGAAGACTAAATTGATGACAACTGACAAAACAAACAAGGCAGATGATATATGTATCAATGAGGAAAAACTGGAAGAAGTGGAGAGTTTTGAATATCTTGGATCACTGCTAACTAATAATGGAGACACAATGAAGGAAATTAAAAGGAGGACATCTATAGCTCTTCAGAAAGTAAAACAACTTAAAGAATCTGTGGAGAGGAACAGACAGAACTACAAAAATAAGATTTTTAAGGGCATGCATTTTTCCAGCCGCAAGATATGCCTATGAGACCTGGACACTTAACAAAACAGCTGAGAAACACATAAATGCCTTTGAATGTAAATGCTACATAAGAGTTCTTCAAATATCATGGACACAAAGAAGAACAAATATATCCATACTACAAGAACTTAATATTGAAGAAGGCTGGCTAGTAAAGAGTATTAAAGAGAGAAAACGTTAAATATTTTGGACACATTAAACGTCATGATAATCTAGAGAAAACTGTCTTGGAAGGATACATAATGGGAAAAAGAAAGAGAGGAAGACCAAGGCGAAGATGGCTGCAAGACATCGTTGATGATCTACAAATGGATGCATCAGCAGCAGGCCATCTTGCTCACAACCGAGAGGCCAACAGGAGTGCTGTTAGGGAGGCAAAGTTCCACATGGGACATGCAAATGAATGAATGAATGTGGTATATGAGTTTATTTTTCAAATGTTACTTCAACTTAAAACGTTTATTTTTACTTTATTACATGCTCTTCAGTATATGCTTCGTTTGTTGCCGGAAGAACATCTCATTTAATGTCAGTGAGATGCTGTGCTCTCCCACCTCATGGAAAACCGCATTATTTCATTCATTTCTAATGATTCTTCCATTATTCAACCAACATTCTTTCTATAGTAGCATGGATGTGTACAAGGTAACCTGCCACGTGCGGCTACAACACACAAAGGGTGTCGTGGTCTGATGGATTTCTGTTTCCAGGCAGTAAAAACCTGAAGCCTTTTCAGGTATCCTTTCTATATCCAAGTTAACCAGCGAGGGCTAAGTTTCGTTCTATACTTGTCTTGTCTTGTACCTGTAACTGCGAGCTAACCTTTGCAGCCGATGCTGTAGAGGTGTTGAGGCACAGCATCGCATCTGCGTTGGAACGGGTTATGGCAGCTATTTTTTTTCAGCCCCGGAGTACAGCTAAAAAGCAGGGAGTGTGCAATGCTTCTTTAGCAGACTCCACCACCATGGGGACTATGGCGACCTCCGCTCTGTCCCCCCAGGATAGGCCTGTTACTATAGGTACCAACGGAGAGGTGGGAGGGGGTCGTGGTCAGCTATGGGCAGTAATCCTTAATTTTTTTTCAAAGAACCGAAATCCGTTTCTCTCTATAAACGATGTTCTTGAATAGCTTTGACAAAAAAAAAAAAAAAAGACATCAATGGACAACGCCATTAATAAACTACAGTACTGGACATTTTTCGTTCTAGAAATGGAAAGTAAACATCTTGGAAGCTAATGTAAAATTTTCCATTTTTAGACCATTAAAAAAACTGGTCCACGGAAACGTTGAGAATTCTAGGCTTATTTCTGATGTCTCTCTAATAACAAATTTTCGTTCTTCTCGCGGAATATTTTCTTTTGCAAAGACAGCTCATTGATATTTGTTTAAAATGTGTTGACAAGAGTGCTATATTTGGGTTTGACACATCACAGAGTTCTTTCTAACAAAATGTTGGATGGTAATTATCTAAGAGATTTTTTTAGACCACTATTAAGTTCTTGCCTGAAACTGGGTTAATTGTTAGAAGAAGAAGAAGAAGAAGAAGAAGAAGAATGCATGAATGAATCAATCAATCAATATAATTTGAATGAATGAGTGAACCAAGGAACGAACGAACGAATGAATAAATGAATGAATATAAATTGAATGAATGATGAATGAATAAATGAATGAATGAATATAACATGAATGAATTAATGAATTAACTAACGAACGAACAAGTGCGTGAATATAACCTGAATAAATGAATGAATATAACTTCTGCATATAAAAGATATATCGAAAAAAAAGAGAAAATTTGTTTTAAAAAGGCAATTTAAAAAATCCCTGGAATTCTCACCACCTTCTTTATAGCAGAAAATGTAAAAAATTGAACACTTACTGTCAGACTGTTTACATTCCATTACCTAGAATCAATAGACCAACTTGATGTGTCACACATCAGGGGAGTTGGAGTGTTCCATCGAAACAGCCACTCTCCTGCTTGTTTCCCACTGTTTATAATCATTTTATCTCTGATGATCAATGGGCGGTTTCCCACTAGGACTGTTATTATTATTATTTCAATAGGAGTAATGTTAGTCTGCCATTCTTCTTGCCGTCCTGTATTCTTTTTTTGTCTGCCACTCAGTCTATCCTAGCTCGGTGTGGTCCAATAGTTTCAGGACCGTAATGAAACCTATTTTTCCTTCATTTACCGGCAGTCGAATTTGTAGTGAAAATCCGGTTTGCCTCCCCTTGCAGGAAGAGCGGCTGTTACCTCAATGATGTTATTTTGCATGGCTGTTTCTACACCCAGGATGACTGAGGACACACGAATCTACAATTTTCTAAGTAAAAATGCAGGCCATTAGTCAGTACAATTTAATATCTACCTGCTTACTTACCTACCAGCCTTCCTAACTACTAAACTACCTACCTACCTGCCTGCCTGCCTGCCTGCCTATCTATCTATCTGTCTGTCTGTCTGTCTGTCTGTCTGTCTGTACTCTCTCTCTCTCATTTCTATCTTTCCAAATTAACTCTCAAATTGTCCTCTCTCACTACTTCTCCCTCGTGATCTTATATTGTTTTCTCTCATTCCCCTTCTCTCTCATAATCTCTATCACTCCTCATAACCTTAAACCGTGCTCTATAACTCCTCCTCTTCTATAACTTCAAACTGCCTTCTCTAACTCCTCCTCTTCTATAACCTTAAACTGTCCTCCCTAATTCCTCCTCTTCTATAACCTTAAACTGTCCTCCCTAACTTCTCCTCTTCTATAACCTTAAACTACCCTCTCTAACTCCTCCTCTTCTATAACCTTAAACTTCCCTCCCTAACTCCTCCTCTTCTATAATTTTAAACTGTCCTCTCTAACTCTTTCTCTTCTATAACCTTAAACTGTACTCTGTCACTCCTCTCTTATGACCTAAAATTGTCATCTTTCACCCCTCCTTTTCTATAACTTTAAACTTCCTCTCTGAATTGTCCTCTTCCACTACTTCAAACTATACACTCATCGCTTCTCTCCTATATCCTCAAACTGTTGTCTCTCTCCCCCCCCCCCTCTCTCTCTCCTATCCTCAGACTATCCTTTCTCACCTGTCTTTCTTTTCTATAGCCTCAGACCACTCTCAACATCCTTCTCTCTTACCTCATCCCCGATCATCACAAATCTCCTCCCTTTTACTTACCATCTCTCCTACTCTATCTTCACTTAACTCTCCATATGTTATTCTGTCTACCAATCTGTCACTTCTTTCTCTTATTCTCCACATCGTTCTACATCTCCGCCTACTTATCAAAATTCCCATCATTCTCCGAGACACCGACATTGCACAATGACCACCCACGATTTCGGAGACGGATGTAAAAAATGAAAGGTGAATATTTGAACACCAACCTCATAAACCGTCATCATGACCTTTAAGGGTGTCGAAACGCCATCAAGTGCCATGTCAAGTCTGAGATCTTAGGAGAACCAATAACAAAATGAAACAGAGTGCTGTTATCGTCATGTACGCACTTGTTTAGAACTGGAGACATTGATTTGCTATTCATGTTGGTGTATGGGGACATTGCTACAATACCCAACAGTTTTTTTTTTCTTAATTGTGCTAAGATTTATCATAAATTTTTCAGCCGATGATTTTTTTTTCTCAGCCAAGGAAACCCACGAGAGGAGGGTAGAGGATCCTGCTGGTGCGTTGCTTCGGGGTCCGGAGTGTTGGCCCCCGTTTTGAGGGTATACCCGTGGAGCTTTGTCTTTTTTCAGAGTAAGGCTCGGAGGGTTTTGTTTGTTTTCAGGCTGGACCCACAGAACTTTGCCTGTTTTCTTAGTGGGTACGGAGGGTTTTGTTTGTTTTCAGGGTGGACCCACAGAACTTTGCCTGTTTTCTTAGTGGGTACGGAGGGCTTTGTTTGTTTTCAGGGTGAACCCACAGAACTTTACCTGTTTTCTTAGTGGGTACGGAGGGTTTTGTTTGTTTTCAGGGTGGACCCACAGAACTTTGCCTGTTTTCTTAGTGGGTACGGAGGGCTTTGTTTGTTTTCAGGGTGAACCCACAGAACTTTACCTGTTTTCTTAGTGGGTACGGAGCGCTTTGTTTGTTTTTAAGGTGGACCCACAGAACATTGCCTGTCTTCTTAGTGGGTACGGAGGGTTTTGTTTGTTTTCAGGGTGAACCCACAGAACTTTACCTGTTTTCTTAGTGGGTACGGAGCGCTTTGTTTGTTTTTAAGGTGGACCCACAGAACTTGCCTGTCTTCTTAGTGGGTACGGAGGGTTTTGTTTGTTTTCAGGATGGACCCACAGAACTTTGCCTGTTTTCTTAGTGGGTACGGAGGGTTTTGTTTGTTTTCAGGGTGGACCCACAGAACTTTGCCTGTTTTCTTAGTGGGTACGGAGGGTTTTGTTTGTTTTCAGGGTGGACCCACAGAAATTTGCCTGTTTTCTTAGTGGGTACGGAGGGCTTTGTTTATTTTGAGGGTGGACCCACAGAACTTTGCCTGTTTTCTTAGTGGGTACGGAGGGTTTTGTTTGTTTTCAGGGTGGACCCACAGAACTTTGCCTGTTTTCTTAGTGGGTACGGAGTGTTTTGCTTGTTTTCAGGTTGGGTCCACAGGGCTGTGCCTGTGTTCAGAATAGGTCCGGAGGGTTTTACTCGTTTTCAAGTTGGGCCCACAGGGCTGTGCCTGTTTTCTATGTGGGCTCGGAGGGTTTTGATTGTTTTAAGGGTGTCTTATTTTTACACATAGTATACCTTTTATCTTCTTTCCTCATATATATATATATATATATATATATATATATATATATATATAATTTTCTTTACTGAATAAAGCGAAAGTCCAACAGCTTACTGGAGTTTCCCTGCAAGAAAACTGCTCCTACCATTATTAAAAAAAACATAAATACAATTCCTGTTTCCATGGCTATTAAGGTATACTGGGGAAACGTTCTTGGCTCATATTTCCATGACCTTCGGCACATTAAAGTTTGATGTGGTCTGTATCACGTCTGGCCACATTTACCTTCCTAGATTTCCCTGGTATCCATTTTCAGAGGCTGAGTGGAGCCCGAGGCCTTTTTGGTGTTCACCAGAAAAAAAATCTCACTGCTGAGACTTGAAACCGGTACCATCGAATTAGTAAACTAATCGCTTAACCACACGGCTAACCAGGCTGGCACCTTTAAAATTAATACATAAATAAATCAAATTTAACCACTGCTATAATAAAGATATTTGACGCGGATTATCCATGGTGCTGTGAACATGTTTTGTTTCCTCTCGTATCGGCCGGCACGAAAGCGAAAAGAAACATAGTTCCGGGTGAAGTTTGAATTGTTATTTTGCGATGAAGATTCATAATTCATTTTCGGCAACATGGTACAGGTGTGTAGGGAGCATGTTATTGTTTTTATGCATGGAAATGTTCGTCTCGTGTTACCAGTAATTCTGTATTGTGGTAAGAAAGATTGTGTAGCGATGATCTCCGCCTGTGCTTCCTTATTCGTGTATATTTTTTTGTTGTTATACGTGTACCGTAAGTCATAAGTCATAAGTATAAGGGGTTTTTTTTTGTAATGTACAAGAAGAAGATAAGGTTAAACTAGCATTATGTTACAGGCCTGAAGATAGGTTTGGGCCGTTTAAGAAACGTGATTTGTCTATGGTGATATGATCGTGTATGTTGCTGGCCAGTCATGCGTAATATGTGTTAATACTGGAATACTAGGATATTTTCAATTTCGCTGATTATTATCAATTGTTAAGTTCACATGAAGTTTGTGATGCATTTGAATTCACATATATTTCCATGCCATTCATTATTTTATGTTCGATATCATGTGTTTCATTTAGTATTCCGTGTTTATGCTTCATGATAATCATTATGTTTCATCAACATCAACTGACGCGGAAATAAGTGCGCTATTGGTGTTGCTGTTGTTGTTGCTGTTTTTGTTGTTGTTGTTGTTGTTGCTTGTTTATGAATTGTTTTGTTTCGTTTAGTGGAATTATATTGATATAACTGCTTAAAATCTTGAATTATTGAATTTAATGAATTCATATCCATGTAGTTGTGATTGTCTTGTGTAGTTTAGAACTGTTGTTCAGCTCAAGCAGAGACTTACATTAAGTAACAGCCATGATGGGCCACGAAAGTTCTGGAGGCAGATAACTGAAAATAAAAGGTTAAAACATAAGAAATGATTCTCACCAGTACGATTGTACATTAAACAAGAGAATCGGTTCCTTCCCACGAATACGATAGTAGGTTTTAACATGGAGAAGAAGCAGAATAAGCTCCATTTTCAATTCATAATAAACATGTTCTCATGTTCTTACAGTACCACAAAAACTGTTTAGGCAGATATCAAGGCAGGGGCAAAATATTGTGTAGATCAACAAACATTCACATACAGGTTCTCCGCCTTCATTAGCTAAGACATTCATACTCAACAAACATACACATACAGGTTCTTCGCCTTCATTAGCTAAGACATTCATACTCAACAAACATTCACATACAGGTTCTCCGCCTTCATTCGCTAAGACATTCATACTCAACAAACATACACATACGGGTTCTTCGCCCTCATTAGCTAAGACATTCATACTCAACAAACATACACATACGGGTTCTTCGCCTTCATTAACTAAGACATTCATACTCAACAAACATTCACATACAGATTCTTCGCCCTCATTTGCTAAGACATTCATACTCAACAAACATTCACATATAGGTTCTTCGCCTTCATTAGCTAAGACATTCAGACCAACTTCTCTCACAAATACAACAGTTCATCCCCTGTTCTCAGCCTGACAGCAGAGCTTTTCCTGTAGGGGGTGGGGGTGGGGGGAGGGCTGGTGTTTTGCCAGGTCCTTTGCCTGGCGGCCCTGGAGAACGTCGTCTTCGTTGCTCTTTGCCACAGCATACAGGCCTATTAGGCCAAGTCTCAGAATCTGGTATAGACGCTGTCTGAGCCTGCAATGTTCTCTTATCAGTCGAAAGATCGTTTCTTGAGGATTTACGGTTTTCGTCAACTGTTTTTGCATTGGGGTTTTGTTTTTATCCGTATGTCTTCGTATGTGACATTTAGTCTGTTTTTTGTTTCTTCGTATGTTGAGCTTCTGTAGATCTCCTGCATTCTTCCCCCTTCTTTTGCCAGTATGTCTGCTTTTCCATCTCCTCGGATGTTACATTTTGGGGTTTAATTTCATGGCGCTTGAGTGCACTTCATATTACATGACTTTTTCTTTCAGAACTTTACTGCCAGTATTTTGGCAAGCTTCCTTCATCAGAGATTCTGCACAGATCATTGAACGTTATTTTATGAAAGCTTTTGGAGGCGGAAGTTGTACAACTTTAACCTTGTAAAAAGTATGTGTGCGTGTGTTTTAATTTGTTTTTTTTTTTTTTTGTCAAATTAGAATGTAGGTGCCGGGAAGCGAGATAAAGTAAGGAACTCAGCCGAGGTTGTATTGAAGTCTTTCATCTCATCTCATCATTCATGTTGCAAGTTTTCTGTATTTTCAAGTCGCAAGTCTAAACCTAATGAAAACTTGTAATCATTTTAACTTCCAAATGTCCAAGTCGAGCATTCAATATCTGGCTCGAGTCTAGGTCGATAAACTGGCATCCGCTCTGCTTCACCTCTGCCCACCCCTTCGCCTTTTCCAAATATTGCGCAATAACCATCCGAGAAGGGGAGGGAGTGGGGTGAATGTCTGAGTACGAAATTCATAGACTTCCATTTTTTATGAGTGTCAAAACGTTATCAAATTCCATATCTGAGATTTTTAAAACAGCCGAAAACAAGATGAAACTGTTTATTTCTCACCATCAATAATATATACTGTTCATAAAAAAATAAACGCAACACTAGTGTAGAAGTAATGAGCACAAAATTTCAAACTTGTATCAAAATTTTATTTTACGGAATTAATGTTTCAATCTTGGCATGAAGAAACTTTAAGACTTTAACAATGAAATGATGTTCATTAAATTTGGTTTGGACTTTTATTCTTTGCGACTGAGGCCTCCGTTTCAGTAAGGTGTATGGCCTCCTCTGGCCTGTATCAGAGAACGACATCTCCTTGACATGGATCCGATTAGCCGTTGGATCTGTTGTTGTGGGATGGCTGCCCACTCTTCCCGCAGTGCAAGAGACAACTGTCGGAGATTGGTTGGCGCCACGTCTCGCTGGTGCACTGGTCTGTTGAATTCATCCCAAAAGTGTTCTATTGGGTTCATGTCTGATGACATGGATGGGCACGGAATGGTCTGGAAGTTGCTGTTAGGGAGGAACTGGGTGGCGAGTTCTGCCACATGAAGTCGAGCTGGAAAATCGACCCTGGTGCAGCCAGAAGTGGAAGGACACGAGGACGAAGAATTTCAGCAACATAACGTTGGACATTTAAGCGTGTTTCAGTTTGCACCAGGTCACTTCTTACCATGAAGTTGATCGTCCCCCCCCCCCCCCGCTACCAGTACACTTCCATCACTATGTGGAGGAGCCTCAACCACGCAGTTCTGGGCGTAGCGCTCATGGACTCTTCGGTAAACTGTTCTCCGTCTATTGTGTCGCTGGAGCAGAAAGAATGATTTATCACTAAACCAAACCCTTCTCCAATCAATCGCAACGGTCCATTGACGATGCTGGTTCGCCAATTGCTGTCGATTCTGGGGATGCCGGTCCGTAAGAACATGATCTCTGTAGGGTCTTCTAGCCCAAAGACCGGCGTCGTGCAGCCGGTTCCTGGCCGTTTTATCTGAAATTCGACGAGCTGCTGTCATTGACTGGAATGTTGAGGACGCAGATGCAAATCGATTCCTGAGGTGACGCAGCCGTATGAAGCGGTCTTCGGCAGGAGTTGTGACTATGGGTCTTCCACTGCGCGGCCCTCCAGCAGCTGAGCCAGTTTCTTGAAATCGTCTCCAAAGGAGACTAATGGTGCTTCTAACCACATTAAATTGTCTGGCCACTACACTTTGTGACTGTCTAGTCCGTAAAGTCCAATGATGATGAGTCGTTGTTCTGTAGTGAGATGAGCCATACTTGCGCACTGAATTTTCGAGTGAATTGATTCGAGGAGCGTCAATCCTTTATAGGCATTCAATAACATGGTCAGTGAGTTTTGTGTTCAGTAAGTTTCAGGGGATTCTCGTGAACCTGTCATGAGTTATTGTCAAAAATGCTGTTTTGACTAGTGTTGCTTTTCTGTGCTCATGAATCATCTGCTGAGTACAGTTCAGGTCAGCACGTGAAGTTGATGTCCAAGTGAACGTTTCAGGAAATTTGCCCTTGTCCGATCAGCAACATCGTATTTGTTGTGTTTCTTTTTCGAACAGCAATATTAGGAATGGATGGATGGATGGATGGAAGCATTTTAAGTTCGAGACTGGATAGTATATTTTCTTTCTCAGACTGTTTTAGAGACTGGACAGTGTATTTTCGTTCCTGTCTGTGTAGAGGCTGGATAGATAGTGTATCTTCTTGTTGTTCTGTTTAAGAGCTAGGCAATGTATCTCTTACCATTTTCTTTTGAGACCGCGCAAAGTATTTACCTGCCAGTGTATTTAGAGACAGAACAATGTGTTTACGTAAATGTCTAGTAGAGATCAGACATTATATTTACCGACCAGATCAGTCTAATCATTTGGAGATCTCTTTAGAGACTGGATATGCATATATCTCGAAACAGTCAGAGAATCCCAAAACAAGCTAAAAAGTGGAACACAACAGGCCAAAGAAAAAGAGGCAGATCGCGTGAAACTCTGAAGAGGACATTGTTAAGAGAGGCCAAATTAATAAGCTTAAAATCCCTTGATGAGATTGAAAGGCTCGCTGAAGACAGGAAAATTTGGCGAAGTACCTTGTGAGCCCTATGTGACGTTTAACGGCACGGGAAAGATATAAGATATATAAGATATATATATACTTGTCAACAATATTTGGATATTGTATGTACTTACCAATCCGTATGTTGGTCATCTATGACAAGTAAAGTCTTACATCTGTCCTTGTTGTATGCCGGCTTGGCAGAAGCGGACGAAAATAGCCTCTGGCCTATATTGGCACTGGAAGCGCTCTTCGAGGGCGAGTTTGGGGCACTCGGGCTCGGACCCTTTTTGAAGTTGAGAACGCCCACGTTTGGGACATCTTCTTTATCGCTTGCCTCGCCTTGCAGGTCCCCAGATGAGAAGCGGCGCCGGAGGAAATTCATCCCCGAGCCGAAAGAATCTCGAAAATTTGAGAACGAAATTTTGGCGGTTGTGGCTGCAAAAATCTGGCAAACTGAGTATGGAATGTAAGGACAAGGCCCGTTTAAACTGGAGGAGAATTTGTGAAAACCTTCCTGAGCTCACTTTTCATATATTTCTTTGAGAATGAAATTGTGTCCTTTTAGAAACTTGATGCAGATCGTGAGTTTTATTGTACTATTTCTTCCTTTTTAAATCTTAAATAAAGATTCTGCGAAAAAGTGGTTACATTGACAACTGGTTTAAACTGGAACAATCAAGCTACCATTCTGTGAAAACTATTTGTGATTCAAAATCCAAAAAACCACAGAAATCAACATCATCAAATACAGGAAACACTTTCGTTATATCACTCAGGGAAAATAAGCTAAGCGTCTCTCAGCAACTCATTTCTAAAAATAAGCAAGATATCATAAATAGCACGCAAACATTTCTGACAGAAGATAGCTCGACCACATTTGCAAGCATCGACCGCTTAACCCTCTCTGACCTTGAAACATTAGAGAAACATGGGACTGCCATCATCTTTCTCAGGGCGTGATGTGAAACAGACGAAGCTAATCTACATTGTAGGCATCCACAGCAATATCGGATCGAGCAAGTCGATGACCATGTTGATAACGCCTGTGTGGCCTTTATTCGATACCTGAGCTGTGGTATCGAATTTGAATGCTCGTATATTCCCGTTTTTAATTGAATCTGTATTCCCTGTGGTATCTTGGCCTGGAAATTAATTTAGTAACTGTTTTTCTGTTCCCTTTCGTTTTTCCTTTATATAAGCACTTTTTATTTCACAGCATTGTTCAGTGCACGCTATTGCAGTCTACAATAAAACAACAATTGACAAGTCGATACTCCAATGTTACTCGCAGTGGATACGTGGGTGTTGTTCACGATACCAGAAATCGGCCGAGCGTTTTTTATGTCGAGATGATTAGTGGGTTACCGAGGGACGACGCCGAGTCTTGGTTGCGATTACAGGAGGATCGATATCTGAGCAGACACGGGGAACGCTATAGATACGTACATTTGTCCGTGCTCCTGGATGTTGGAGGGTTCACTTTCTTGACCGTGAAGGTTCCTAGAGGAGAGAAAACGGACAGGAAATCATTTGAGGTGCCCGTCTGGGCTGCAAATACTGTTTACTCACACACATGTAAGCATTAAGACACGCCCACGCAGCGGAATTGTACTGAGCGAAAGCACGCTCTGTGAAGACGTACAGTAGTGTATACAAACATAGACACGCGGTACTTATAGACAGGGATAATAGACATAAATTAGACGTGATATTTATAGGTGCAGATAGTTTACATATATATAGACATATGATACTTAAGGATGGCATACATAAATGTATGATAATTAAATTATACATAAATAAAACACTTATAGACAGAGATGTTACACGTAAATGTGGACATGATACTTATAGGTATAGATTTTTACATATATATATGAGTTGTATATAACTGTAATTCTATACCGTTCAAATTATGGTAGTTGAAAGCGCTAGTAGAATGTAACTGATTCACGAACTAAATTGCAATGTTTCTTTACTAATAACTCGGAGACAAAAGAGTTAATATTTAAACAGTTGATACGCCGTGCATTTTCACTCCCACAGCATAACTTTCCAGTGCAGAGCTTTCAGTAAGAAGCAAAGTACACTTAATTTTCACTATCTTTATTTTTAAATTGACCACCGTTAGTGTTGGTAACCCTAATATTACATTTGACTTTCAATGTTGTTTCTTCTTCGCACTGTTTTCTGCTACAACCGACAAAAATAAGTCCCATTATTTACAAAAACAAAAACAAAAAAACTTTCTCTTTTCATTTTTTTAACATTTCTTGCTTCTCATATAACTTTTATTTTGTTCAATTCGTAATATTTTCTTTATTCTACCTATTTTTTTTTTTTTGTCCAACACGTAATATTTTTCTTTCTTCTACCTACTTTTTTTGTCTGACACGTAATCTAACTTTATTCTATTTACTTTTCCTTTGGTCTGACACGTAATCTAGCTTTATTCTGCCTACTCTTATGTCTAATACGTAATCTAGCTTTTTTTCTACCTAATTTTGGAGGGGGGTGGGTAGTATAGCACATAATCTAGCTTTGTTCTACTTACCTTTTCTTCGGTCTGACACGTAATCTAGTTTTCTTCTATCTACTTTTCTATTGTCTAACACGTAATCTAGCTTTACTCTACCTACTTTTTTGTCTAACACGTAATCTAGTTTTTTTCTACCTAATTTGGGGGGGGGGGTGTAAAACGTAATCTAGCTTAGTTTTACCTATTTTTTTGGTCTAACATATCTTTCTCTCTCTCTCTCTCTCTCTGAACCTTAAGTGCCCAGGGCACATAGGGCTTCCGCAAGGGTTTTCCACAAATGCCTGTCCTTTGCCTTTTTTTCTGCTCTTGCTCAGGTGAGCCCTCTATTGCTCAACATCCTTTCTGTTGTTGTTCTCCATGTCTCTTTTGGTCTAGCCTTACTTCTGTTCCCCTGTGGTGCCCATCTTAGTGCTATTTTTGGTAGTGAGTTGTCAGTCATTCGGAGCACATGTCCAAACCATATAATCTAACTTTATTCTACCTTTTTGGGGGGAGGGGTGGGGTGGGGGTGAGGGGTCTAACACGTAATCTAGCTTTATTCTAGCTACTCCTTTGGTCTTGCATGTAATCTAGCTTTATTCTACCTACATTTTTGTCTAACATGTAATCTAGCTTTATTCTGTCTACTTTTTTGGTCTAACACATAATCTAGCTTTATTCTACCTACGTTTGGAGAAGAGGGGGGATGCAGCTCGTAATCTAGCTTTATTCTATCTAATTTTTTGTTCTAACACATAATCTAGCTTTATTCTACCTACTTTTTTGTTCTAACACATAATCTAGCTTTATTCTACCTATTTTTTTTTTTTGGTCCTACACGTAATCCAGCTTTATTCTACCTATTTTTTTGTTCTAACATGTAATCTAGCTTTATTCTACCTACTTTCCGTTTGTCTAATACATATTCTAGCTTTTTTTTCTACTCATTTGTTCATTCTGCTTGTCAACGAAAGTTTCAAGGAAAACTGAAGCGTTACAAAAGAATGTTTTCCTTAATGAACAGAGCCATTACTCGTACATTTTAAAGCTTTCTGTCTGCTTACTGCTACCGTTGGTGACTTTCAAAGTACATTTCACTGTTTCCCTCTCTTGAACTTGAAATGCCAGCGTTGGTAATCCTACTTAACGTAAGTAAAGACTAATAAATTAGATTAGAATCTCTAACGTGCGTCTCTCTCTCTTCACAAAGTTCAGAAGGCTTGAGTAGTGAGACAGAGGATAACCTGGCTCTCAGCCTGGAGCTTCTGGGAAAGATCAATAAACTATACCAATCATGCCGATGTGAAACTCTAACGCAGGGGTTCTCAAGCTTTTTCACCATTACAGAACCTTAATTGGTTGTCCAGTATGGTCCCATAGCCCGTTCTCCTGACTTTTGTCTGTCTTATTTGTTACCAAAATCACTTCAAAAGATGCTATAGTTTGGGTTTACTTCACGTGTGGATCAGTCAGTCATTTGTATGTATTTGCTGAACTTTGCCTCCATACCAGCTCTCCTGTAGGCCTATCGGTTGTAAGCAAGATGCCCTGCTGCTGATGCATCCATTTGCAGATCATCAACGATGTCTTGCAGCCAGCTTCGCCTTGGTCTTCCTCTCTTTCTTTTTTCCCATTATGTACCCTTCCAAGACAGTCATCTCTAAATTATCATGACGTTTAATGTATCCAAACTATTTACGTGTGGGTAAGAAAGGAAAGAAAAAGAACAACTAAAAGTTATATTCTAAATAAAAAGATTTTTAAGATATCTATGTCCTTCAGAGATTTTTTCCGTGTCCTCATTATATGGTCTTCGTACATCCAAGAGATATAGATGTCCCCCCCCCCCCCGGTAAGAAGAGCTGCTGTAGGATATCTCAGTCTTGCTGTTTTGTTCAAAACCTGAACTTTTTGTTTATTAAATCATTATACCTTTAGGTTTCGGAAACACCTTTTGCGAAGCGGGATTTTAAACATCTTGTCTTGTCTACTTTCTCGATTACCTTGCTACGTCGAGCGGACAAAAAAAGTAGTTCTACTATACCAAAAAAAAAAAAAAGGCACCTATGGGACATGGTGGTGATGCATATATTTCCCTTCACCTGTTGGCTTACAAGGCAGTGATATGGTCAGGGTCACCCTTGGCTGACATTCCTTTCTCGGCTTCACAAGGACCCGGGTGCCTATCTCTTATAACTGAGTGAATGGGGTGCAGACGACGGCACTTGAACTATCTACCTACCTCGCTCAGAGAGACGATCGCACCAACTACTGTGCAAATAATTAGTGCATAACTATATAGAACTAAATATATAACCATGCACGAAATCATTGTGGTACCCTCAATACATAATGACACAAAAATGTTAAACTAATTAAGAAAAAAAGTAGGAACAGATTTACTAATTAACGAGCACACAGTTGTGACGTTTCAATATGCACTTTAATCTGGGCAATACGACATCTTAATCTGGCATGGAGGTTAGTTTTATATAAGAAAATATTAACTGTTTCATCAGTTGCTTTCATGGGCTACTCCTGTTTCCATTATTTCTGACCTCGAGTGCTATTTGCGGTATACAGAGCCAGTGGCAGTTATTTTATGCGGGCTACACAGTCTTATACGATGTTTCAGGATGTAATCTAGCACTGATGTTAATCCACTTCTTTCCTTATAAAACTGTTCATCATAGAAATTATTAAACAAAACGATACAATTTTCGCAAAATGGCTGATATATACCTTTGTCAATACTATCTTCTAAAAAAGGAAAGTAGATCATATGACATGGGGGGGGGGGATTAAAAGAACAAATGTACAAGTATTAGAACAACTACAAGTGCAAAGTAAACTTCTCAAAGAAATTATCAATAATATAAAATACTTTGGCCACATCAAAAAATCATATACTGCAGACCGTACTAGAGGGAAAGGTTGATGGAAAAAGGAGAGATGGATAGGCAGAGGTAAAGATCAATGCACCCTCTCAGATTCTGCGGTTCGCGTGAAATTTTGAACCTGTGTGCAGAAGATGTTCTCTAAAACAATTTTGTGCAGAAATGTGCCTCGTTGGGTCAAATGACAAAATACGAATATGATTTAAATTCTCATAGAAAAATAAAAATAAAATCCAAAGAAATCAGGAAAACAAACACATGTAGCGTTGTCACATTTTTTTCTTCAGCGCTACAATAGCACAAAGTGGCATCACAAAAAATGAAAAATAATGCAATAGTTTTATTTATTTATGTGTGTGTGTGTGCGCGCCCGTGCGCTCTTAGAGGGAACATTGATGTAAATGGAGAGATTGATGCTGGGGATTCATTATCGTCAATCTTCGTACCCAAGACGAGCACGATGACTTGTAAAACACAGAGGAATTATTATTATTATTAATATTATGCTTCGACATGAGGGGAATTATTATTATTATTATGCTTCGTCATGAGGCTCGATAATGTACTAGATTTACAGAGGCTTATCCATAAAAGTTCTTTTGTCTTGGGGCCACATAAGCACAGCTGGAGAGACACTTCCTGAACACTGCTCCATCCACGAAGAATTCAAACCACAAAGAAAAACAAAACACTGCATGTGACGAATACATGGGAAGTCACTTAGAGGTTTCTGTTCCACCATCTTGTGAGATATAACACAGCCACCGAGATTGATTACCCTTTATAAGTTGATAGTTTTGCACTATCAGGTCGGCGACCAGAAGGATAAACGAAACAACACAAAACAAAACAAACCAAGTTGCTAAACGAGAAGCGATTGGTGAGAGCTTTGCGGTAAAACAGAAAGGCAATCAAATTTGAGAATTTCGTGGTGTCGGGGCCATGGAAAGGAGCAATTTATTACATCTGTGGGTATGGGATGGGAGCGCATGGGAATGAAATGGGAGCAAGGTAAGACCTTTGGCCTATGGGCAGAACTGTTACTAACAATTTGAAGCAACCCTTTATCTTAATCCTGCAGATACCACCACGATATATATATATATATATATATATATATATATATATATATATATATAGAGAGAGAGAGAGAGAGACAGAGAGAGATAACTATGAACCATACTTATAACGGATTAAAGGAGAAGGGAAAGGGAACATGTCTGTAAAAACCGATTGCCCATAATAACCGGATATTACGTATACACTGTACAAAAACCATAGAAAACAAGCCAAATTCTTTCCAGCCTAAATGTTTACGAAGAATCAGAAGAATATTTTGGCCAAACACCGTAAGAAATACCATCTTGTTGGCAGAATTACTGACAGCACAAAAAACTGACAGGAAAGATGCTGGCGATGGTTGGGACATGTGCTCCGGATGACTAACTACTCATTACTAAAAATAGCACTAAGATGGACACCACAGGGGAACAGAAGTAAGGGTAGACCAAAGGAGGCACGGAGAAGAACAACGGAGAGGATGTTGAGCAGTAGACAGGCGCACCTGGCCAAAAGCGGAAAAAAGGCAAAGGACAGGCGTTTGTGGAGGGCCCTTGGGGAAGCTCCATGTGCCCTGGAAGGTTCAGAGAGAGAGAGAGAGAGAGAGAGATCTTTATGCGCAAAAAACAACCAATATACCTGTGCACGAAAAAATAAGAACAATAATGCTCTGTATTTACAGAAATGCCCGTAGGAAGGTGAATGAAAAGCCAGTCTTGTGTCGGACAATCTACAAAATAAAATTACTTTGTAGATCTATACGTATATGTAACTAATTATATAAAAATGTACACTGGGCCTTTGCAACAGAACTGCAATAGTAAACAGTTATGAAAAAAAACGACTTAAATTTCACCAACGAGACCAAAATAGAAACATTATACCTGAGCCTCGTTAATGAATAAAAGCTGTTCATTCGTTTCTTTTTATAGAAATAAATGTACATCTGTCTGTCCAGACATGTAATCTTACCGGGGACAAATTCAGAGTAACCGGAATAGATCGGACAGCTCGCTATAGCAGTTCGTTCAAAGTAAGTTCGTTAAAACTGAGTCCGTTATATCAGGTGTTCACCCTATTTAGAATTACAGTAGCTGTGTCCCGTTAAAAATGAAGAGAGAATATATGATTTCCTCCCCCCCCCCCAAATTCATTAACTTTTCAGGTCTAAACTTTACCATCCTCAGGAAAGAAGATTAGTAGTCTCGCGATGTTGTGTGTTAGTGACATAGAAGAGAAAACAAAATCCACCCGGTGATTATTGCAACCGAAAAACCAATAATAAATGTTTGATCTCTGCTCGCCACGAGATACAATGAGGGAAATTAAAAAGAGGACATCTGTCGCTCTTGAAAAAATAAAACAACTAAAGGAACTGTAGAGAGGAACAGACAGAACTACAAAATTAAGATTTTTAAAGGCAACATACGCTTGTGAGACCTGGACACTTAACAAAACAGGTGAGAAACACATAAATGCCTTTGAATGTAAATGCTATAGACGAGCCCTTCAAATATCACGGACACAAAAAAGAACAAATATATCCATACTATATGAACTTAATGTTGAAGAAGGTTGGCTAGTAAGGAAGATTAAAGAGAGAAAACTTAAATATTTTGGACATATTAAGCGTCATTAGAATTTAGAGAAGACCATCTTGGAAGGGTACATAATGGGAAAAAGAAAGAGGAAGACCAAGGCGAAGATGACAGCAAGACATCGTTGATAATCTGCAAATGGATGCACCGGCAATAGGGCATCTTGCTTACAACCGATAGGCTTACAGGAGAGCTGTTAGGGAGGCAAAGTTTAGCAAGAGACATGCAAATGACTGACTGACTGAGTCCCACGAGCGTAGGCAATGAAATGAAACAATCTAGCACACACTCCTTCTCTCTCTCTCTCTCTCTCTCTCGCTACTCACAGTTTATGACGTGATAGAGGCTATAAACTGACAGACTTACAAAATTATAAAATTAGATTTCTGTAGAATAGAATTAGGTCAGGGAAGAGTCAACAGTTTTCTATACAGGAGACAAATCTTACTGAAAACCCTGCAAGAATGAGATGCGTACTAGCATGTTTAAGGGCAGATGGTCCCACTGACTCGATGTATTAGGACATCTGACAGCAAAGATTAGTCTCGAGATAACTGACAGAAATGGGTCCTCGCACATGCCAGAAAAGTTGACATATTGTTTGGATTATATTTCTTGAGAACCAATGGCATAGGTCCAGAGAGTCGACATCTTTGATTTATGCAGTGTAGTAGGAGACTACAGAGAGCAGTGTAGTAGGAGACTACAGAGAGCAGTGTAGAACTAGACTACAGAGACCAGTGTAGTAGGAGACTACAGAGAGCAGTGTAGCAGGAGACTACAGACAGCAGTGTAGCAGGAGACTACAGACAGCAGTGTAGCAGGAGACTACAGACGGTAGTGTAGCAGGAGACTACAGACGGCAGTGTAGCAGGAGACTACAGACACCATTGTAGCAGGAGACTACAGACACCATTGTAGCAGGAGACTACAGACGGCAGTGTAGCAGGAGACTACAGACGGCAGTGTAGCAGGAGACTACAGACGGGAGTGTAGCAGGAGACTACAGACAGCAGTTCAGCAGGAGACTACAGACGGCAGTGTAGCAGGAGACTACAAACGGCAGTGTAGCAGGAGACAATTATACTGGGATACTATCTTGTTTCAATTAAGAACTAGACACTGGGAGACTACCCTGTTTCAATTAAGAACTAGACACTGGGAGACTACCCTGTTTCAATTAAGAACTAGACACTGAGAGACTACTTCGTTTCAATTAAGAACTAGACACTGGGAGATTACACTGTTTCAATTAAGAACTAGACACTGGGAGACTACCCTGTTTCAATTAAGAACTAGACACTGGGAGACTACCTTGTTTCAGTTAGGAACTAGACACTGGGAGACTACCTAGTTTCAATTAAGAACTAGGCACTGGGAGATTACCCTGTTTCAATTAAGAACTAGACACTGGGAGACTACCCTGTGTCAGTTAAGAACTACACACTGGGAGATTACCCTGTTTCAATTTAGAACTAGACACTGGGAGACTACCTCCTTTCAATTAAGAACTAGACACTGGAAGTTCAGTTAAGAACTAGACACTGGGAGACTACCTAGTTTCAATTAAGAACTAGACACTGGGATACTACCCTGTTTCAATTAAGAATTAGACACTGAGATACTATCCTGTTTCAGTTAAGAACTAGACACTGGGATACTACCCTGTTTCAGTTAAGAACTATATACTGGGATACTACCCTGTTTCAGTTAGGAACTAGACACTTGGATACTACCCTGCTTCAGTTAAGAACTAGACACTGGGATACTACCCTGCTTTAGCTAAGAACTAGACACTGGGATACTACCCTGCTTCAGTTAAGAACTAGACACTGGGATACTACCCTGCTTTAGCTAAGAACTAGACACTGGGATACTACCCTGCTTCAGTTAAGAACTAGACACTGGGATACTACCCTGCTTCGGCTAAGAACTAGACACTGGGATACTACCCTGCTTCAGCTAAGAACTAGACACTGGGATACTACCCTGCTTTAGCTAAGAACTAGACACTGGGATACTACCCTGCTTCAGTTAAGAACTAGACTTTGGGATACTACCCTGCTTCAGCTAAGAACTAGCAGCTATTGACTATTGCAGCCTTTTTGACTGATTGGTTAGGCACTCGGTCTACTAGTCCGGGGGTACTGGGTTCATGTCCCAGCACTGGGGATTGCATTTCCTAGCATCATCACACCAGAAAAGCCTCGAGGTCCAGTCAGCCTCTAAAAGTGAGTACCAGAGAAATCTGGGAAGTTAAATGCGGTCAGACGTTATACTGACAACATCATATTTTCATGTTCCGGTGGCCTTGGAAATACGGACCTAGCACCAAATCCCAAATATGCCTTAATGGCATGGGAACGAGAATTGTTTTTACCTTATCTAGGGATAGTCTACTGAGTCGTCTCTGCCGACCTAAGATATCCCACAGAAACGATTGTCCTTCGGGGAACTGAATACAGAACAAGTGCTCCGAGAATGTCCATCATTTACAAGCCCACGCAACTTGTTGAGCCCAGATCTGAGACAGAAGATAGATGGGCCTGTTACAAAAAAATCTAAAGATTTCGTCCTGGCGACTGGGGGCCCCAGACAGGCATGGTGTCACACTCGAAAGTAGGAGAAGAGACAGTTAACTATCTGTATGTATCACCACAGCAGATAACACTGATGCCCCAGACAGGCATGGTGTCACAGCCGAAAGTAGGAGAAGAGACAGTTAACTATCTGTATGTATCACCACAGCAGATAACACTGATTCCCATGTATGTACCAACTGACAAATACTGACTCTCCTGAATACATATGGACACTCGACAACACTGACTCTTCTAAATGGTAAAGGACAGCCGATAACACTGATTCCCATGTATGTACCAACTGACAATACTGACTCTTCTGAATATATGTGGACAGCTGACAACACTGACTCTTCTGAATGTGTAAGGACAGCCGATAACACTGATTCCCATGTATGTATCAACTGACAATACTGACTCATCTGAATATATATGGACAGCCGACAATATCACGGACACAAATAAAGAACAAATATATCCATACTACAAGAACTTAATATTGAAGAAGGTTGGCTAGTAAGGAAGATTAAACAGAAAAAACTTAAATACTTCTGAGAATATAATGGCATCTGACAATACTAACTCTTCTGAGTGTATAAGGGCATCTGACAACACTAACTCTTCTGAGTATATAAGGGCATCTGACAACACTAACTCTTCTGAGTATATAAGGGCATCTGACAACACTAACTCTTCTGAGTATATAAGGGCATCTGACAACACTAACTCTTTTGAGTGTATAAGGGCATCTGACAACACTAACTCTTTTGAGTATATAAGGGCATCTGACAACACTAACTCTTCTGAGTGTATAAAGGCATCTGACAACACTAACTCTTCTGAGTGTATAAGGGCATCTGACAACACTAACTCTTCTGAGTGTATACGGGCATATGACAACACTAACTCTTCTGAGTGAATAAGGGCATCTGACAACACTAACTCTTCTGAGTGTATAAGGGCATCTGACAGCACTAACTCACCCCAATTCCCCCCCCATATATCAGGACGGCCGACAACACTAACTCTCCCACCCAATTCCCCCCCCCCCCATATATCAGGATCGCCGACAACACTAACTCCCCCCAATCCCCCTATATATCAGGACGGCCGACAACACTAATTCCTCCCCCAATCCCCCCTATATATCAGGACGGCCGACAACACTAACTCCCCCAATCCCCCCTATATATCAGGACGGCCGACAGCACTAACTCCCACCAATCCCCCTATATATCAGGACGGCCGACAACACTAACTCCTCCACCAATCCCCCTATATATCAGGACGGCCGACAACACTAACTCCCTCCAATCCTCCTATATATCAGGACTGCCGACAACACTAACTCCCCCTCCCAATTCCCCCTATATATCAGGGCGGCCGACAACAACTAACTCCCCCCCCCAATTCCCCTTATATATCAGGACGGCCGACAACACTAACTCCCCCAATCCCCCTATATATCAGAACGGCCGGCAGCACTAACTCCCCCCCCCCCCAATTCCCCCTATATATCAGGACAGCCGACAACACTAACCCCCCCCCCAATTACCCTATATCAGGACGGCCGACAACACTAACTCCCCCTCCCCCCCCCCCAATTACCCTATATATCAGGACGGCCGACAACACTTACATTTGTTTTATATACATGTAAATGTAATTTCAAAATCTTATTATCAGCTCTGTACCTTTACTGAGTGTCAATGCTTGCGCATGCGTACGCACAAAAGCACGAAGTTTACCACGCTAGTATTGAGCGAAAGTTCAATTTATGGAACACTTTCCTATTTAAGCATGTGATGGACGAAATTAAACACTACATCTGCTAAATACATCACAATTATGTAGCTAATTAGCGTAATTTGACTTAACGGCTACTGGGAAAAGAAAAACTCGCTTTCGAATTCACCGGAGAAATTTTTATGAAAAGAAATCATTGATAAAAGTCACGTTTTTGTTTTTTTTGGCTTCTGGTGAATTTTTGGTCATAATTGTAGTATTGTTTTCAGTCTTTTTAAAATTACAGGGTGTAATCTTCTCATTTTAAAATGGGAAAAGAAAGATTAATTAGAAAGGAAGGGAAGAGCTCTCGCGCAATGGAAGTCTATGACTCACCCGCTGTCCTAGACTCTAATCGATCACGGCACAACTCGGCGGAATCTGCATAGCCAGAATAAGAAACAAAATAGTTACCTATTGCAGATCACACACGAAGTCTAAACCGCGACTTGTCTATCATCCCAGGAGCAGAAGCGAAGTACTGGCAGATCTTCCTCATCTCCGAGTAATGGACATGTTCTCGTCTGGCATCATCTTTCATGGAAGAGAAGCAGTATTGATCACATTTCTGTTCCGGCCAATCAGGGCGAAGAGTTGAAACGGCGGAAGTAATGACAGGCGGGAAGATGGTATTTTTAGAACAGAACGGGGCTGGAGGAAATACTGGATTAAAATTACTACTAATAGATGCATCGAATAATTTCACATTTTTATACACATTTACATTCTTAAGTAGATATTTATTTCATCTGCGGGGGAAAAAAAAAGCTTATCGTAATCTGCTGAGGGTTTAACGTTTAACGATCATGAAGGTTTATAGTAAATCGATGTTGTCATTTATATGACAAAGATTATCAACCTTCAACCTCACACTGACAACCCATACATAACATGATCGTATGGAAAAACAAATAGCCAACACTGACATCACGCGGTCACTCTCAGTCTCACATCTAATGCTGCCATGTAGATTTCGTCCCTTGAAACCAACACACAAGGCCTAATGGCTGCAAGTACAGATTTCATTTCCTTGCATATATCGACCATCGGGGATTCTCGTCCCGCAGTGGCCGCTGCTTTATTGATCACATGTTCAGACGTCGTCATAGTAACACATAACAACTTGGAGAGGTTAGCAATTAGCGAATAAATTTCGCATAATTTGACGCCAAATGCAAGGGATGTTTCCGGGGGGAAAAATCATTTGAGATAAGAGTAATAATAAAAGGTATGTCATTAATATTTTCATGAATGTTTAATGGCTACTTCAGACTTTAAGTAGATTGTTGTGCTGGCTTTCTGGCGAGTGCCATTTATAATCACTGGAAAACTGAGAGAGAGAGAGACAGAGAGAGAGAGAGAGATGGAAGCCGACAGAAAAATATTTGAATGGACGGACCATATGGCACTGGAAAAGACAGGGGATGAACCTGACTGGACACAGCATGAACGGTATAAAATGATGTCGTACTATTGTCAGCTTCCGTTTACACATGGCACAAAATGATGTACTATTGTCAGCTTCTGTTTACACATGGCACAAAATGATGTACTATTGTCAGCTTATGTTTACACATGGCACAAAATGATGTACTATTGTCGGCTTCTGTTTACACATGGCACAAAATGATGTACTATTGTCAGCTTCTGTTTACACATGGCACAAAATGATGTACTAGTGTCAGCTTCTGTTTACACATGGCACAAAATGATGTACTATTGTCAGCTTCTGTTTACACATGGCACAAAATGATGTACTATTGTCAGCTTCTGTTTACACATGGCACAAAATGATGTACTATTGTCAGCTTCTGTTTACACATGGCACAAAATGATGTACTATTGTCAGCTTCTGTTTACACATGGCACAAAATGATGTACTATTGTCAGCTTCTGTTTACACATGGCACAAAATGATGTACTATTGTCAGCTTCTGTTTACACATGGCACAAAATGATGTACTATTGTCAGCTTCTGTTTACACATGGCACAAAATGATGTACTATTGTCAGCTTCTGTTTACACATGGCACAAAATGATGTCACATTATTGTCAGCTTCTGTTTACACACGGCACAAAATGATGTCACATTATTGTCAGCTTCTGTTTACATATGGCACAAAATGATGTACTATTGTCAGCTTCTGTTTACACATGGCACAAAATGATGTACTATTGTCAGCTTCTGTTTACACATGGCACAAAATGATGTACTATTGTCAGCTTCTGTTTACACATGGCACAAAATGATGTCACATTATTGTCAGCTTCTGTTTACACACGGCACAAAATGATGTCACATTATTGTCAGCTTCTGTTTACATATGGCACAAAATGATGTACTATTGTCAGCTTCTGTTTACACATGGCACAAAATGATGTACTATTGTCAGCTTCCGTTTACACGCGGCACAAAATGATGTCACATTATTGTCAGCTTCTGTTTACATATGGCACAAAATGATGTACTACTGTCAGCTTCTGTTTACATATGGCACAAAATGATGTACTATTGTCAGCTTCTGTTTACATATGGCACAAAATGATGTACTACTGTCAGCTTCTATTACATATGGCACAAAATGATGTACTACTGTCACCTTCTGTTTACATATGGCACAAAATGATGTACTATTGTCAGCTTCTGTTTACATATGGCACAAAATGATGTACTACTGTCAGCTTCTGTTTAAACGCTGAAGGTAATCAGTGAATGCATAGATATTTCTCCATTCCATGCTTCGAAAGGGGGCTTTATCTTTTATTAAAGTGGTCACCTGCAATATGGGGACCGTATTCCACACTTTCGACCACCCTTTTTTTACGTGCTCTGCGATACTAATCGTTTTAACGGAGATGGGGTCGTTTGCCCCATGCTCCAACCCCCACTGTGAAGGAGCAGGGTGTAAGTTTAGTCTGACCCCTACCTGCGCAGACCTTCCGGCTTTTTTTGGCCCTGCCAGGGGTAAAATCCCCGTGGGTACAGCCCTGTGGGTGGTAAGGGTACGCAAGTTGTCACGCCATGATGGCTCCCTCACCATGTGACAGACTACGCTGGCGTTGCCATGTAGAAAGAAAGAAAGAGAACCAACAAATGAAAATTATGTATGCACAAGAATGAGAGAAACAAGACCAAGGGGTAGACCAAGACAGAGATGCGAAGATTAGGAATAGAGAGGAATGGAGGCGAACTTTATCTGCAACAATGAGCCTTAATGGCTTGGAAAGGCGAAGAAAAAAAAATATATAGGATATGATATATAGTTGGGATACACGATACCAGATGATAGGAAATGAGAAACGGAAATTAACAGTCGAACAGGAATAGTCAAATGTACGGTCAACAAAATGATGAATCCTTATGTCAAAAACTAAACAAGAACTGAAGATGAGAGTCACCGAATATTATGTGCACTCAAGTTACATTCTAATGTAGAAATATGGACGTTAAATAAGCAAATGAGGGTTTGGGAGTGGGGGCGGGGAATTGAGAACCTTCAACTGCGAATATACAGAAGAATATGACCAGTTTCAAGGACAGAAAAGGAAGAAAACAAAGAAGTACTAAATCAACTGAAATTGAAAAAAAAAAAATAAATGAAAAACATTCTTCTTCTTCTTCTGCGTTCGAGGTTGTTGGTCACATCAGATCCTGATCCCTGTCGACATGGCAAAGCCCGCAGTCCTCTCCAGATCCTGATAGGAGCCCCAAAGCTTTTACCCCAAGCTTGTGTCCTCTGGCCATGTCTCACAGCTCAGGTCTGCATGGTATGGGCACTCTTGAAGGATATGTTCTGGAGTCTGGACTCCACTGCCACATGGACACTCGTCTGTGTGAGACATTTTGAGTCGATGCAGGTGGCTCAGTAGTCTGCAGTGGCCTGTCCTTACGCGAAAGAGGATGGTTTGCTGATGTCTTTGTAGTTGATGTACTGGATCTGGTTCGTTGTTGCATATCAGTTTCTCTTTCCATTCAGATCCGCACTTGTTACTGATTAGTTTTCGTCTCTTAATCTGCAATTAAAAAAACATTAGAACAAGAGAATCTAAATAATTAGGTCATATCAAGAGACATAATACAATAATGAAAATCTTTCTACAGGGAAAAGTATAAGAGAAAGAGCAAGAGGTCGACGGCGATATAAATTAGTAAGGTAAGGTAAGGTAATCCTGTCATGCCTTAGAGGCACATAGGGATATGGTGTTAGTGCCCATATTTTCCTCGATCTGTCAGCACACTAGAGGGTGATATGGTCAGTATCACGCCTGGATGCCTTTCCTTCCCCAACTCCAGAAGGAGCCATTTCTAGGCTAGATGATTAGGGAGCCTCCGGCCGGATTCGAACCCCCCGACCTTTGCCATGAGAGACCAGTTCACTAACCACTTCGCCACTAAAAAATGGACTGGACTTGATCTGTGAAAACGAAGGACAGAGAAAGCTGGGGGACCACTGCAGTCAATCTTATATAGAGAGGTAGAGAGATAGAGGGATGGAGAGAACGAGATAGAGACAGATGGACATGGAGATAGATAGATAGATAGATAGATAGATAGATAGATAGATAGATAGATAGATAGATAGATAGATAGATAGATAGATAGATAGATAGATAGATAGATAGATAGATAGATAGATAGATGGAGATATAGAGATATATATAGAGATATGGAGGAAGACAGACAGACATACAGACAGACAGATAGATAGATAGATAGATAGATAGATAGATAGATAGATAGATAGATAGATAGATAGATAGATAGATAGATAGATAGATAGATAGATAGATAGATAGATAGATAGATAGAGGGAGATATAGAGATATATATAGAGATATAGAGGAAGACAGACAGACATACAGATAGATAGATAGATAGATAGATAGATAGATAGATAGATAGATAGATATAGATAGATAGATAGATAGATAGATAGATAGATAGAAGGAGGTAGAGATAGAGAGATAGATAGAGATAGAGGGAGATAGAGATATAGAGAGGGGGGCACTAGATGATAGTATTCTGCTCTGCAACTCCTTCATAAACGGTAATTTTACCTTGCTTCAACCGACAACTTCTCCTCGTTGTAGATCTCCTATTTTGCCACGGTCAGACCCCTACGTAAGCGCTACGTCTGCACCGACTACCCCTGGGACAATACAGACGCTGATGGTAGCCACTTGTTACAAACTGGTTTTTTTTTCTACTTTAAATATGGCTCTCCTGACTTCGTGGATCGAATGCAGGAATCAAGTTCTGCTTGTGTTACAAACACTTTAAAATCCCTAGCGCCTTTTTTTCCGGGTTGAGATCAGGCTGTCGTTGTAGAATAGTCTGCTACCAGAATTCCTACGAAGCGGTAGAATAGGTTCAAATCTTGTCTTGTCTTGTGCTATCTTCATGTAACAGCGAGCTGTTGTTCTTTGCAGCCGATGCTGTAGAGATGTAGAGGCACAGCGTCGTATCGGCGTGTGAGCGGGTTATGGCAGCTAATTTTTTCAGTTCCGGAGTACAGCTAAAAAAAGCAGGGGGTGTGCAATGCTTCTTTAGCAGACTCCACCACCATGGGGACTATGGAGATCCCTGCCCCGTTAGCCAGGCTAGGCCTGTTACTGGGGGTACCAACTGAGAGGTGGGACAGGGTCTTGGTCAGCTATGGTTCGCTAACCCTGACGCTAGCATATCAGTCAGCTATGGTTCGCTAACCCTGACGCTAGCATATCAGTCAGCTATGGTTCGCTGATTGTCTAATCGGACAGCGACTTCTCTCTCTCCCTCCCCCTCCCCCCAAATAGGTTCAGAAATGTCAAGCCACATTTTATGTTGAAAAATATCCTGTACTACTGGTCTCTGAAGCTGCTAAACTGGGGAACATCGGGTCCAAACTCTACCGTATACCGCCAACTGACCAGCTATTTTATGTATGCCCTGGGAGAAAACGATCCACGCGATCTATCTGTTAAGATAGTAAAGTACGAAGGTCATAACGAAAGTCGTGAGCAATTTTTTTTTAATCAGAATTTGTAGATAGAGACAATTTAAATCTATCACCCTAATCTGTATCCTTTTCTTCAATTTTCAACATAATCTCCATTTCTCTGCATACATTTTTCCCATCGCTCTGCAAGTTTGAAAATACCTTCCTGGTAGAATTCCGTTACAGCTGACCGACGGCATAGACGCACTGCTTTCTTGACATTCTCTCCTGTGGGACCCAGCGGGCACAAACTTTTCTATAGCCTAGGGTTTCAGTCATTTCCTGTACTGCATTGTGACCTTTTCCAAGATTTACAGCGATTTCAGATACTGTGACACGTCTGTTTTCTTTAATGATGTCGTCAATCTTTTTCACGTTGCGCTCAGTGGAGGCAGTTCGAGGGCAATCGCTGCGAGGCATATCTTGGATGCTCGTGTTTCCATCCTTGAAATGTTTCACCCAACTCCTAACACTGCTAGCACCCATACACACATCTTCATAAGCAAGCTGAAGTCTTTGGTGAATTTCAGAAGCGGGGATTTCCTCTTTAACGAGGAACTCAATAACAGCACGTTGACGAAACGAAACTTCACCACCCGCCATTTTGTTTCTGCTTCGCGTGGTCACATGACAAATATTAGTGACGTAATATGACCTCTACATGAAGTGCAAAGGGTGCAGATTAAGGTGAAAGATTTATATTTTCTCTGTCTGTAAATTCTAATTTTAAAAAAAAGAATTTTGCTCACGGCATTCGGTATGACCCTAGTACCACCCTCACACAAGCAGGCCATACGATTGGGGGGGGGGGGGGGGGGGGTGCCAGGACTGTATCTTAGCTGCTCAGCCAACTGAAATGGCCAAGCGGTCCTGTTTTTTAAACTGCTCTAACACGTGCGTTATTTTTATATACAAATGCGGGCTCGATAGTAACTGACCTCGGGGCCCGACGTATATGGATAGGGGGCCCGATAGTAAGTGAACCCTGGGCCTGAGTTGGTTCTCCACAACCCTGATTACACGCCATTCTCTCCGAAATGAATTCACAGAAATGTTGTAACATAAAAAATATGTCCACTGTTACTCAATCATTGCAGGCATACGAGCAACGTATTTTATAAGGAACAGATATGTGCCCACATACACGGTAAAGCCGTATACACTCCCTGGACAGTGACTTCCACGTGACAAATACACAGAACCTCACTTGGGCGATTCTGTTCGATCATCTTGTGAGATACAACACAGCTACCGAGACTGGTTACCTTTTGTAAATTGATAGTTTCGTACTATGAGGTCGGCGACTAGAAAGATAAACAAAAACTAGACCACAGGCTGCTAAACGAGAAACTGTGACAATTTAGCGATAAAACTGAAATTTAATCGAATTTTCAAATCCAGTTTTGGTAGAAGAAGTCGTGGGAGAAACCGTTCAACAAAATGCTCTTAGGTAAGTATCACAATAACCAACATCTGCCTGCTTCAAGAGCATCATCTAAGACGGAAAATGACTTCATTAATAAGACATATGAATGCACAGTGTTACCGTTTGTTATGTTTCTTCTGTTCTGTCTAATGTCCCATGAGATAGAGCAACTGAGCTCTATGTCCAGCCATGAAGAAGAGCAATTGAGCTCTATGTCCGGCCATGAAGAAGAGCAATTGAGCTCTATGTCCAGCCATGAAGAAGAGCAATTGAGTTCTATGTCCAGCCATGAAGAAAAGCAATTGAGTTCTATGTCCAGTCATGAAGAAGAGCAATTGAGCTCTATGTCCAGCCACGAAGAGAAGCAAATGAGCTCTATGTCCAGCCATGAAGAGGAGCAGATACTCATTTGGCGAGTAGGGAGGTGATTGAGAAGGCAGTGGAGGCATGTTGCAAGATGGAATCATTTCCCGCACAATCTCAAAGTGGTCATCACCGATAGACTTGGTGACTAAGAAAGATGCTACGCATTGCTTCTGCTGCGACTACCGTGCTCTCAGTGCTGTGGCCCGTTCAGTGTCGTATCCACTGCCACGCATTGAGGATATTTTAAGCACGATAGGAAAAGCCAAGTTTTTCAGCACTGTGGATGCTCGTTTTGGCTTTTGGTATATTCCCTTGTCCGAAAATGCACAGCAGAAGTCAGTTTTTAGCTGCCATCTTGGCTGTTTCATACTTCATGGGCTTTGGTTTAAAAGGGGCACCATCTACCTTTGTCGCACTCATGGACACAGTATTACAAGGCTTAGGAAAGTTTGCACAAGCCTATATTGACGATATATTGGTGTTCACTGATGGAACGATCGAAGACCATGTTCGCGATCTTCAGGCGGTATTCAACCTGTTGCGCGAACATAAGGTCAAGCTCAAACCATCGAAATGGCACTTTGCGGCCTCTGAGACAAAGTATCTCGGATATGAGATCAGTCAGTCGGGCATATCTCTCCTTATCCTGAGAAGGCCAGAGCCGTTTCTGAAATGCCGTCTCTTTTTAAGGAAGTGCGCTCTTTTCTGGGGACGTGTATGATATCGATGTTCCATTCCCCATTTTTCCGAGATCGTGGCTCCGATTGTAGACCTCACCAAGAAGAGTCATAGATTCAAATGGTCTACAGACTGTCAAATGGTTTTCGAGTTTCTGAAATTTCGCCTCGTGAAGATACTGCTTCTCTCGTATCCTAATTTGCAGAAACCACTTACCTTACTCCAATGTTGCGGTTGGAGCCTATTTGGTGCAGACAGCTTCCACTTCTGATGGTCTCTCTGTTGAAGAGCCAATTTATTTTCTTTTGCAGAAGCTGTCGCGCTCTCAGACTAAGTGGTCCACTTTCGAGCCACAAAGAGAAGCAAATGAACTCTATATCTAGCCATGAAGAGAAGCAAATAAGCTCTAAGTCCAGCCATGAAGAGAAGCACATAAGCTCTATGTCCAGCCATGAAGAAGAGCAATTGAGCTCTATGTCCAGCCATGAAGAAGAGCAAATTGAGCTCTATGTCCAGCCATGAAGAGAAGCAAATAAGCTCTATGTCCAGCCATGAAGAGAAGCAAATAAGCTCTATGTCCAGCCATGAAGAGAAGCAAATGAGCTCTATGTCCAGCCATGAAGAGAAGCAAATAAGCTCTATGTCCAGCAAAGAAGAAGAGCAATTGAGCTCTATGTCCAGCCATGAAGAAGAGCAAATTGAGCTCTATGTCCAGCCATGAAGAGAAGCAAATGAGATCTATGTCCAGCCATGAAGAGAAGCAAATGAGATCTATGTCCAGTTATGAAGAGAAGCAAATCAGCTCTATGTCCAGCCATGAAGAGAAGCAAATCAGCTCTATGTCCAGCCATGAAGAGAAGCAAATCAGCTCTATGTCCAGCCATGAAGAGAAGCAAATCAGCTCTATGTCCAGCCATGAAGAGAAGCAAATCAGCTCTATGTCCGGCCATGAAGCAGAGCAATTGAGCTCTATGTCCAGCCATGAGAAAAAGCAACTGAGATATATGTCCAGCCATGAGAAAGAGTAACTGAGATCTATGTCCAGTCACAAGAAAGAGTAACTGAGATCTATTTCCAGCCACGAGAAAGAGTAACTGAGATCTATGTCCAGTCACAAGAAAGAGTAACTGAGATCTATGTCCAGCCATAAGAAAGAGTAACTGAGATCTATGTCCAGCCATAAGAAAGAGTAACTGAGATCTATTTCCAGCCACGAGAAAGAGTAACTGAGATCTATGTCCTGCCATAAGAAAGAGTAACTGAGATCTATTTCCAGCCACGAGAAACAGCAAGTGAGATATAACTCTATCCCTGAAGGATGTACATAAACCAATGGAGCTGTGCTGATATACTCAGTACTATGAGTGATTACAGAAAACTGTGGGTTGATGTGACTTTTTAAAAAAATGCTGTATGGCTTATAGAAGCTGTGAGGTAAGAATAAGCTGTTTTGTTCAACTGAATTACATATATAAAAGCTACACGCTAGTGTGAGAAATAGAAAGACCATATTGGCCAAATTATTCCACGTCAATATGTGCTGTTTGTATAATATGTGTGATCAACTAACAGTAAAATTACAGTATTTTATTGTTTACACTGGTTTGATTTAATCAAATCTTATGACAAAACATACGTTTTTATAGGAAAATGTGATAGAGGTCTTAAATTTTATTATACAAGTGCTTTGTTTTCAATATGAAATACGAGCCTGTTTGGAGACACAGATCTTCTTTATTCATGGAGAGATACTGAGCACACAAACACTCTTAGTTCATTTTAAACAAACATTAGACCGGTGAAAGTTTATCTTCAAATATAATCGTAGAAATAGACAGCAACAAAAAATGCTGTATTGTGAACAGAAATTTTTTGTTTTTTTTTTCTATCAGAATTTGGTGTTACACCCCTAGTCTTCTTGCAGCACATCATACAGGGGAAATACAACCCTTCATTCCCTAGTGATATATGTCCCCAAGCTTCATTCATGCCTTCCATTCCCTAGTGATATATGTCCCCAAGCTTCATTCATGCCTTCCATTCCCTAGTGATATATGTCCCCAAGCTTCATTCATGCCTTCCATTCCCTAGTGATATATGTCCCCAAGCTTCATTCATGCCTTTCATTCCCTAGTGATATATGTCCCAAAGCTTCATTCACACTCTTCATTCCCTAGTGATATATGTCCCCAAGCTTCATTCATACCCTTCATTCCCTAGTGATATATGTCCCCAAGCTTCATTCATACCCTTCATTCCCTAGTGATATATGTCCCCAAGCTTCATTCATACCCTTCATTCCCTATTGGTATATGTCCCCACAGTTCATTCATACCCTTCATTCCCTAGTGATATATGTCCCCAAGTTTCATTCATATCCTTCATTCCCTAGTGGTATATGTCCCCACAGTTCACTCATCTACTATATTTAAAAATACTTATCTCAAAGAATAGAATTAGGTATAACTATTCTTACAACGATCTCCACTTCCTACAAATAATGAAACATAATATAGATAATGTTTATATGTTCAGAAAACAGACTTCAGCTTCATAATCAAAATAATCATTAATGAAGAAGAGCAATTGAGCTCTATGTCCAGCCATGAAGAGAAGCAAATGAGATCTATGTCCAGCCGTGAAGAGAAGCAAATGAGATCTATGTCCAGCCATGAAGAGAAGCAAATGAGATCTATGTTATCTACATAATTATACATCTAACTAAAAAGTCAAAGATAAAACTTTATTTACATACACTAAAAGGTAAACTTTATTTACATAAACTATAGCCAAATGCAAACTTGTTGGTAAAGCTTCAAACTTTGTCAAAAACACAATTTGTATAAAATATAGAATATAATTTTTTTCAAGATTTTTCATAATATTCAAGCACAAATTGATGAACTCACAAACAATAACATGTTATAAAGTCATAAAAAAGGTGGTCATCACAATTATAAAAGTGATTTACACAACTGGACTCTACATTTATTCATGAAAATATTACAAATTCGCCTATATCCAAAGGTATATGCCACTTACACCTGTTTATTTTAAAAAGCTGATTTCTGCCAATGCACACTGGCAAGCCAGTTGTCCTACCATATATAAAATTTATAATTTATAGTTTTTATTCAGGGCTATTTTCAACTCTTAAATTTACAAAAAGATTCCTGCATAACTTTACTTCAGTAAAACTTCACAAAACAAAAGCTGTCAGTTCCTTGGCAAAAACAGTAATGAGTCTGTTAAGGAACATCGTACCACAGCAAAGTGATGATTAAACAGGGAAACCAGTAAACATAAACAACATAGACGTACCAAATGAATCCGCTGAAAGGGAAGAAAGGAACATTTAGAATTTATCTGAACTAAAATAACTGGTAACATAATGTAATGGGTGCAAAGGAATGTGACGACCACCGGACTATCAGCCTCTCATGTCACATAACGAAGCTACTTCTGAGAATAATTATGAGAAGAACAAGGAAAAGATAAAAAAATGGAAATAGCAGATGAACAGTTTGGATTTGTTGAAGGAAAGGGAACACACAATGCCATTTATGCTTTACGAACACTAACAGAAAGAGCTTTAGAAGTACAGAAAGATCTCTACTTATGCTTCATTGATTACACCAAGGCATTTGACAAGGTGAAACATAATGAAATTATTAAAATGCTTGAAGACATCAATATAGACGGCAAAGACCTGAGGATTGTAAAACATCTATACTGGCAGCAAGAAGCAGCAGTTCGAGTTGAAAATAAAATTGGAAAATATCAACCTATAAAACAAGGGGTGCGACAAGGATGTGTACTATCTCCAGACCTTTTTTCTCTGTATAGCGAGAATATTCTAAGAACAATCATCACAGAACCAGGCATAAAAATTGGAGGATACAATATTTACAACCTTCAGTATGCTGACGACACAGTACTGATAGCTGAGAACCAACAAGACCTGCAAAATCTCTTGGATAAAGTCGCCAAAGAAAGTGAACAGAAAGGCCTTACTTTGAACATCAAAAAGACAGAGACTACGGTTATATCTAAGAAACAGAATCTACCAGCATGCAGTATTAAATTAAACGGAACTATTCTAAAGCAGGTGCAGAAATTCAAATACCTTGGAGCAGTAATAACTTCAGATGGGAAATGCAGAACAGAAATTAGGAACAGAATAGGTCAAGCAAAGACTGCATTTCTGAGAATGAGAAACATATTAACCAACACATCCTTATCAATGAATGTTAGAAAAGGAGTCCTAAAATGCTATATTGAACCTATCTTGTTATATGGAAGTGAATCATGGACAATAGGCAAGTCTGCACAAAAATCATTGGAAGCAGTAGAAATGTGGTTTATTAGAAGAATGTTGCGAATCCCCTGGACAGCAAAAATAACTAATGAAGAATGTAGGAGAAGAGCTGGAGAGACAAAAAACCTTGTCAAAAAGATAAGAGAGAGACAATGTACTTTCATAGGACATGCAATGAGAAGAGGGGGCATTGAAAATATTATAACAACAGGAAAAATAGAAGGAAGAAGATCAAGAGGAAGACCAAGAGAAATGATACTGGACAGTCTGACGGGATGGTGTGAGAGGAGATCACCAGCTGAGCTGATGGCCTGCATGAAGGATCGTGTACTCTGGAGAAGCATAATAGCCAACAACAGTCGGCACGGCACATGATGATGATGATGACGATGATAATGTAATACTTCAAAAAAAAGTGACAACTAAACTTATGCAGACATTTTTTTTTTTGCAAGCACTGAGCAGTAGGACACAACTGTTAAATTATAACAGTCTATACTTATTTTATATACTTATACTCAACAAAACAGCTGATAAACACGTTAAGTGCCTTTGAATGTAAATGCTACAGAAGAGTCCTTCAAATATCATGGACACAAAAAAAGGAACAAATATATCCATACTACAAGAATTTAATACTGGCGAACGTTGTTTAGTAAAGAAGATTAAGCAGAGAAACTTAAATATTTCGGACTTATTAAACATTATGAGAGTTTGGAGAGGACAGTCTTGGAAGGGTGCACGAGACGGATAGTCAAATGAGCTGACCAAATGCACCAAATACAGATTCTGAAATGAGACAAATCTCTCAATGACTGAACGCACCAAATACCCTAATTTACAATTAACAATATCTGAAATGAAACAATGTACCAAATGTGCAAATGAAACTAGATAATTATATAAAATAATGATAAACATGCCAGTTCAACTCTATACAGGCCAATGCAAAAAAATATTGCTCTCTAAATTATACACATGAAAAAACAAAATTTCTCTGATCATAGACAATCACACAAGCAAAATAAAGTAAAAACTGTGAGCATGGCCGAAAGCTGCAGAAAAGAGGATGACATATTTTTTGCAATGAGATGTTACAGAAGAGGTTTAAGAAAATCTAAGAGAAGGATAAGAGGAAAGGAGAGGAAAAAAAACAATTTATCTCAGAAAAACCAGAAGTGGGTGAAAACTGCCTCCTCCATTCCATCAAAAATAAAAAGAAAATTATCCTTCTTTGGTCTTGTTAAATGGCACAGTTATCTTTCTTTGGTTTTGTTAAATGGCACAGTTATCTTCTTTGGTCTTCTTAAATGGCACAGTTATCTTTCTTTGGTCTTGTTAAATGGCACAGTTATCTTTCTTTGGTCTTGTTAAATGGCACAGTTATCTTTCTTTGGTTTTGTTTAATGGCACAGTTATCTTTCTTTGGTCTTGTTAAATGGCACAGTTATCTTTCTTTGGTCTTGTTAAATGGCACAGTTATCCTTCTTTGGTCTTATTAAATGGCACAGTTATCCTTCTTTGGTCTTGTTAAATGGCACAGTTATCCTTCTTTGGTCTTGTTAAATGGCACAGTTATCTTTCTTTGGTCTTGTTAAATGGCACAGTTATCCTTCTTTGGTCTTGTTAAATGGCACAGTTATCCTTCTTTGGTCTTGTTAAATGGCACAGTTATCTTTCTTTGGTCTCGTTAAATGGCACAGTTATCTTTCTTTGGTCTTGTTAAATGGCACTCTCTGAACCTTAAGTGCCCAGGGCACATGGGGCTTCCGCAAGGGTTTTCCACAAATGCCTGTCTTTCGCCTTTTTTTCTGCTCTTGCCCAGGTGAGCCCTCTATTGCTCAACATCCTTTCTGTTGTTCTTCTCCATGTCTCTTTTGGTCTACCCTTACTTCTGCTCCCCTGTGGTGTCCATCTTAGTGCTATTTTTGGTAGTGAGTTGTCAGTCATTCGGAGCACATGTCCCAACCATCGCCAGCGTCTTTCCTCAATAATTGTTGTCAGTGGTTTCATCTGCATTTCTGCCAATAAGATGTTATTTCTTATGGTGTTTGGCCAAAATATTTTTTTTATTTCTACGTAAACATTTAGTCTGGAAAGAATTCAACTTGTTTTCTAAGGTTTTGGTGATTTTCCAGCATTCACTTCCATAGAGTTTTAGTTAAATGGCACAGTTATCCTTTTTTGGTCTTGTTAAATGGCACAGTTATCTTTCTTTGGTCTTGTTAAATGGCACAGTTATCTTTCTTTGATCTTGTTAAATGGCACAGTTATCTTTCTTTGGTCTTGTTAAATGGCACAGTTATCCTTCTTTGGTTTTGTTAAATGGCACAGTTATCTTTCTTTGGTCTTGTTAAATGACACAGTTATCCTTCTTTGGTCTTGTTAAATGACACAATGTCATAAACAGGAAAACAGTTGTGGACATGGTGACCCGGAAACAAAGAAAGAGGCAGCCAAGGAGAAGATAAGTCTGTGACACCACTGACACTCTGAAAACTACACTCACTGTGTCAGACACAATTTTTTTCAAAATAGGAAATAAGGCTTTTGGCACAGACTAGTGATAGAACACAGTGTTGTATGATTAAACTTGTACAAATCATAGACAAACCATACAACACTGTGTTCTATCACTTTGCAGTGCATTCAGCTTTGCTGTTTATCACTTGAAAAAAAAAAAATTTGTATCCGAAACCATAAACTGAAACTAGTGTAAAAAGTATCCATTTATTTCTTGTTACTGTTGTCCAGTATACATTTGTTACTGTTGTCCAGTATACACCAGACATTTGCAGGAGTAAAAAAGGTAGTCCCATAGAAAATGCCGTAGGGGATGAAGTGTTAGAGACCTCATTATGCTGGGCCATCAGTGTATGAGGTATGGTGGCCAGTTCCTTTCCTCGCTACCTTTCTTTCCCAGATTTTCTCTGGTACCCATTTTACGAGGCTAGGTTGACCTCAGGGCCACACTGAACGGAAAAAGAAAAATCCCGCACAGCTGAGGATTCGAACCCTCGACCATTCGGTTGCTAGACAAGTGCTCTAACCACTATACAAGCTGATCCCATTTGCAGGAGACTACGTACATATGTTTGTATCTAAAAAATTTGGTACCTGTGTGAGACTGAACCTAAGTGATAGACTTCTGTGTCATGACCTCATCGCTGTAGCAGGCATTTTGGTCAGACACTGAGACATTTTCAGATTGTTTATCGAGAGAGAGAAACATTCTGCAAAGGACACCCCACACAAATAAATAGCAAAATCATACTTTATCGCTGCTACAGGTCTCAGTAAAATTACCATGCAAAATAATATGTGCAGTTTTATATTAAACATAACCTTCTTCTTCTTCTTCTTGTTCTTCTTCAGCTTTCCGAGCCATTAAGGCTTATTGCTGCAGATAAAGTTTCCTTCATTTCTAATCTCTCTCCAGTTAGTGACACCAATTTCTTTTATATCCTTTTCTATGTTGTCTTTCCATCTCTGTCTTGGTCTACTCCTTAGTCTTGTTTTCCTCTTCTGTTACACATACATCATTTTTATTTGTAATATTTTTGACGTTCCAAGCCCGTAATCCATTTTTATCCGTCCAATTTCAAGGCTTCTCTATCTGTTCCATAACACTAATCTTTTTTACGGAGATGGGGTAGCTGGCACCATGCTCCAACCCCCAACCTGGAGGACCAGGACGCAAGTTTTGTCTGACCCCTACCCCCGCAGACCTTCCCAGCTTGGTTGGACCTGCCAGGAGTAAAATCCCCGCTGGTATAGCTCTGGGGCTGGTCAGGGTACACAAGCTTTCACGCCACGACAAGATTATTAACAGAACCAGAAAAAAAAAAAAAGGCTCTGGAGCTGACATGGCAACAAAAATATCAAACAAATCATAGCTCTTTTTCTACAAAAATTGCTGCAACAGATGACATATGTTAAAACTTCTTGCAAAAGATAATCACAGCTCTCAAAATAAAATATTTATGAGATCTGAATGTTCTTATATTTCCCTCTTGAAAAATTTACAATTAACAAATGCCATTTTCAAATATTCTCAAATATTTTCAAATATTTTTCTGCATATCTCACTATACTTATATAGCAATATATATATATATATATATATAAACACTGTGTGGGTAATTTGCCTCTCAGATGTTCAGAAGAATGATCATTGACCTGAATGTAGTTTTTTTTTTTGTTCGCAACTTTGACTAAAAAACCCATACTTAGCAGTGCTGCCACCTAGATTAGAGTTGTTTTTATCTGACTTAACTGTAAAAAAGCTACCACTGTTATTGTAGCTCAGATGAAAGGCACTGCTCAAGTTCAGGATATCCTGATTTCATCCACTGAGATCTTAATGCTATAAAAGCTTCAAGTTCTCTGGCATTTTTTGTTCTTTGCATTCGCTTCCTGGGGTAGAGTTCCTGTAGGGTAGGATACCGCCCTGGAACATGATACCAAGCTGCCCTATGGTAAAATGTATTTGATATCTGCCTTGGACAGGGGGGATCACCCAGAAGGCTTGTTAGACATGAATGGGGCCCTGCTATAGTCTGAGAGTTACCAAGAGTTATGTCATGAGGTCCTGGTATAATGCAATGGGAAAGATGACCACCAGTAGAAGATGATGCTATGGTCATGCTGCTGCTTCGTCCACTCCGAGGATTATGCTGAAAGCTGCAAGCACTCCTGCTCTTAGCCAAGCAAGACTGAGGCCTGTTCCCTAATCTTCCACTTCCAAACTTTTCAAAAAGTTGTCGAGGAGCACTGGATGAGCGAACTGAAACCATCTTTTTCCTGCCTGGTGGATTGTTTCTAGCAGTTATGTTGGCATAACTCTCAATCCTAGGAGTGTCTACGGAATCTTCATTGTTTCCCTTCAACAAGCCTGCAGTCTCATCATTGCCCAGAAAGTCCGCTGTGTCCAGATCCTTGAGGTCACCGTTAGCAACCTTTCCTGAATCTGTCCCAATATTTGTAATGGTGGTATCATTTTCAGAGTTACCATTCAAAATCCTACCATCAATGACTATGTCAGCATTATCATTTTTTGTACCATTTTGTTCTGTTGATTCTACACCTCCAGAAATCAAATTTCCACAGTTCTTACCAATGCTCACTTGATGACTTGCACACAAATGTGTGCTCCGATACTGATCATACAAGCTTTCTCTTTTTCTGTGTAAAAGTCTAGGAACTTCTACACTGGGGGCAGACAAAAGCCTCTCACTAGCACTGGTCAAACTAATCATGCTTCTCCTGATTTTATCTGGAATACTATGACTCAATGTTCCCTCTCGACTCACAGAATGAAAATATCCTGAATCATCCAATCGACTTGTTGCTGGACTCTTTGCTCGGTTCTGTTGTATGGAAAGGTCATGCTCTCGTAGTGTGAGAGAACTAAATGGCATTTTTTTGGAACGTTGTTCAGGGGACTTAACTAAGCCAAACTCATAGTTCCCCACTTGAAGTGCAACATCCAGTTTTGTTAAGCACTGTTGTGTCACAACAGTAAGAGGATGGTTTCCACCTAAGAGAAAATCAATAGTGTTAATGTCTTTGTTTTCATATAAGTTGAATTTAAATGTGCCTATATTAATATGTTTCCACAGTATAATGAATTTAAGTATGTTAGCATCATGCTTTTCAACTAAAGGGAATTTGAATGTCATAAACTTTGCTGACTATTATTTCAGTTTATATTTTTAAAAATTTCACTTTATTTATGCTTCTCGGCCTTTTGGCTATTTTAATCAACAACCCTCATCACACACATGGTAAAATTGGCTATTTTAATCAACAACCCTCACCACACACGTGGTAAAATTATCTAGCAAGCCCATGCGGGCATAAACAAAAAAAAAACAAACAAACAAAATTTAAGTGCATTTTTTTTTACATCGTGAACTTCATAATTAAAATACAAGCAGTTGAAATGTACTCTCAATATTAGCATAAAATAATCTGAACATGATAGCAGACTGAAATGTTATCTTCCATTATTTGTCAACAGCTATTATCTACCAAGAGACAGAATTTTCTGTCCTTGGTCCAGTGATGTAGATTTGTGTCAATCAACTCAGACTCAAGTGCACCTCATGTCACTCTAAATACTCACATAGACTTGACTTGAAAATGAAGAAAAAAGTGACTTGGACTCAATTAATGACTTAATTAACACTTGTAGCCAACAGACTCAACAAATACATTTTCTTTCTTCAGCGTAGTATTTGTAAGACAACGGATGCTTTAATGATGCCATTGTCTCATGTGCTGTCTGGCATATCTAATTTGAACCTACGGTCTGTTGAGTTATACCTTGTGCTTGTCTAGGCATTATCTAATAATCTGTTTACTGCAAAAAAGACTAATGTTACCAATGACAAGAAAAATGTACAAAGCAAGTAACACAAAGTAAACAAGCACCACAGGAGCCAGCAGATTGAAGATTTATATCGTTAGTCTCTGACAAGTCATTATCATGCCTGTTTTATCATACACATTTCAGAGACAGAGAAAGATAGTTTGAAATTTTGAGCGATAATTTAAATCTGACTTTGTGTAACAACTTTCAAAATACAGGAAGTGTGCCTGTGTGCTTCAGTCTCTAAAAATAAAACAACAAACAAACTCAGAAACTAAAAATGAGACTAATGGGCGCTGATGCATGTCAAAGATTAATATGGATTTTATACTTGTTTAAAATGAAAACTAGGGGTGAAGACACTGTCTGATTTGGCAATCAGCAACCTATAGCTGGCATCAGGGTTGGCAAATCATAGCTGACCAAGACCCTGTCCCACCTTTCCGTTGGTATCCCCGCTAACAGCCCCAGCTTGCCAGATTGGGCAGGGATCGCAATATTCCCCATGGCAGTGGAGTTTGCTAAAGAAGCATTGCACACGCACTCAGGGACTGAAAAAATAGCTGCTATAACCTGCTCCCAAGCCAACATGATGATGTGCCTCAATATCTTCAGGCTGCAGAGAACATCATGCTTGTAGTTTCAAGGAGACAGAATAAGAACAGCAACAACAACATCAAAAAGGTGTAAATTATTGCTCCAATACTTGACAAAGTGAAAAATATAGCATAGATATAGTATAGTTAATCAAATATAACAGAAAGAATCTTTTTTACTGTTCCATTTTTAATTATTTTTTTTTAGTTTACTTGAGACTTGACTTGAGATCTACAGACTTAAGATCTACAGACTTAAGATCTACAGACTTAAGATCTACAGACTTGAGATCTACAGACTTAAGATCTACAGACTTAAGATCTACAGACTTAAGATCTACAGACTTGAGATCTACAGACTTGAGATCTACAGACTTAAGATCTACAGACTTGAGATCTACAGACTTAAGATCTACAGACTTAAGATCTACAGACTTGAGATCTACAGACTTAAGATCTACAGACTTAAGATCTACAGACTTGAGATCTACAGACTTAAGATCTACAGACTTAAGATCTACAGACTTGAGACTTGATTTAAGACTGAGCTTGCAGCTGCTTGCAAGGACCTGAGACTTGACTTGAAATTTAAAGACTTGAGACTTACCATGAAGGACTTGGATTCATCTCTAATTAATGCAGCAGCTTAACTTTAACAAGAATGTAAATGAGTTAATATTGTTTTCATCTAAAAAGGAATTTAAATGTGTTAACATCATGATCTTTATAAATAAGGAACATGAACGAGTTAATATCATGGCCTTATCTGATAATCTAGGTAGTTATGTGGCTGTTTTCAATGTATGTTTAATGCCTGATTCCGAAAACCACAAAAGACATACCTAAATGTGTGGTCCTAATGTCCAGGGATTGCCTCAAATACCGCTGGGCCTCCAGTTTTGCAGGACGACCTCTTTCTTTAGCTAATAATCTTCCTGTTTAACATGAAAATGTCCAGAGATATACCATTTTACATAATAACTAAACAACTGATATCCTGTACAAAATTTAAATCTGTGAAATATGCCAGATTGTGAACTATGATTTCAATTTTTTATTTCATTAAACCTTTTGGATAAAATTTAGATATATAAAGTTCATTACTAGCTATAATACAATAAACAGGGTATGGATCATCACAGTCCCCTTGGTGGTGGAGTCTGCCAAAGAAGTATCGCACATCCCCCTACTTTTTTTACCTCCACTGAGGGACTGAAAAAATAGCTGCCATAACCCGCTCCCAATCTGACATGATGCTGTACCTCAACATCTTCACCACATTGGCTGCAAAGAACACTAGTTCTCAGTTCCGGTGACAAAGAACAAGAAGCTACTCTGATAATTTAAGCACTACTTAAACTATTTAAATGATAACAATTTTGTTTAAATTCATCTCTACTCACCCACTTCAAAAAGGACTTCAGCCACTAACAGATGGCCAGGTCCAAAACACTTTTCTTGAATGCTCAAAGCCTGCCTGTACATTTTCTCTGCTTGTTTAACATTCTGGCTGTGAATTTAGGCAAAGTAAATAAGAAATGATGCTAGTATCATGTCAAAGTTAACCAAACAAAAATTTTTGCTAGTTGTTTCCCCTTTTAAAACTGTAACGGCTGCTCCCAGACAGTGTTGTTAAAATTCCAATGACATAACAGTATATAACTCCTGAAACTGATGGGCATTTTAACAGAAGCTGAAAGAGCAGTTTATGTTATAACATTTACCATTTTAAAACAGGATACAAATCTCTTTCTTTGAAAAAAATTAAAATTTATAAAATGAATATTACAAATAATTTTAACACCCGTTACCAGACTGCCATAAAAGTAGTTTAACAGAAAATAAAGTGATTTTTTAAATCTTACATCCTTCCCATGACGTTAAACGTCACACAGGGCTTACATGGTAGTTTGCCATGTTTTCCTGTTCTCTGAAAGTTTTTAAACCTCATCAAGAGATCTTATGCATACTAATTTGGTCTCTCTTAACAATGTCCTCTTTAGAGTTTCACATGTAAACCTCTTTTTCTTCAGCCTGTTGTGTTCCACTTGATAGTTTTTTTTTGTATTCTCTGACTGTTTCTTCTCATCACATGACTGAAATATGTCCATCTTCTTTTTCTGATCATCAATGAGACAGGTTGTTGTTCACTCATTTGTCTTATCTCTGTATTGTTACTGAATTTGTTCCACTTTATGCCAAGTATTTTCCTAAGGCATTTGTTTTCAAAAGAGTCTAATTTCTTGTCTGTTTCTTTAGTTGTTTTCTAGTTTTTGCATGCATAAATGAAGGTGGATATTACATTTGAATTGAATAATCTTTGCTTGGTTTTTGTGCTTATAACTTTTGAATTCCATATGTTCTCAAGGTTCTTGAAGGTCAATGCTGCTTTTGCATTTCTAGTTCTAACTTCCTTTCTGGTGTCAGAATATTATCAGAATGGTATTTCTTAGTAGCTGCTGAGGTATGCACATTGGTTTACTTCTTCAACAACCATTCCTTCTATGTATATTTTTTCATTTTTGATTAATGAGAAGTTCCATTATGTTTGTTTTTTCCTTGTTAATTTCAAGTCCTGTTTTGCTAGTCAATGAAGACAGGGTATCTGTTTTTTTCTTGCATTGATTTCACATTGTCACTGATAAGAGTTATGTCATCTGCAAAATCAAGGTCTTCTAGTTTGGTCCCATGTACCCAATCAATGGCTGTTTTACCTGTGGAACATTTTTTCATTATAAATTCTATGATAATTCCAAAAAGCAAGAGAGATAGTATACATCCTTGTTTCACGCCAGTTTCAATCTGTAACCATTCGCTCATTCCTTCTTCTGTGTTGACTGCATAAACATATCCGTTGTTGAGATCCTTAATGATGTTGACAGTTTTAGATGGTATTCCATATATTCTTGAAATTCTCCACAATGAATCTCTGTGTATGCTATCAAATGCCTTTTTAAAGTCTACGAAGTTCAGAATTAATGGTTTTTGCTTTTCAATATATTCTTCAAGTATTAATCTTAGAGTAAAGATCTGATCGAGACAGCTTCTCCTTTTTCGAAATCCTGGTTGTTCTTCTCTCATTGCAGTATCCACTATATCTTTGAGTCTATTCAAAATGACTTTGTAAAATACTTTTGACGCAACTGATATTAAGCTTACTCCTCTCCAGTTATTGCAATCGCTAAGGTTGCCTTTTTTTTGGTATTTTAACAATGATTCCTTTTTTCCATTTGGAAGGGACCTTTTCTTCTTTCCAAACTTTATTAAACACTTTCCCGTAGTTGGCTCATGTTGTCACTGTTAATAGCTTTGAACATTTCGGCTGTTATTTCATCTTCACCTGCAGCTTTGTTGTTAGCTATTAGATTCACTGCTGTTTCAATTTTATCTAGGTTGATATTTAATTGTGGGATTGGTAAATCAGTTTCAAGACTGATTAATTTATTTGGATGTGGTCAATTAAGTATTTCTTGGAAGTGTTCAGCCTCATCTTTGTTTTTTAACTTGATTTTAATAGGGTACCAGTTTTGCTAAAGACTGGTCTTTCTTTAGATATAATAGTACTCATTAGCCTCTTTTTTATGTTGTACAGAGTTTTTCTGTCTCCTGTTTTTGGTACTTTCTCCACTTGTGTTGCCATATTGTCTTTGTATTCTCTCTTATCTCTTCTAGCTGAACATTTTACTTCATTGTTGTGTTCTTTGTATGTTGCTTTTGTCAAATCTTTTCCAAGATCTGTCTTTACATTCAACATGGCTAATTTGGCTGCTCATCTTTCATGTATGTATTTCTATGTATTTTCTAATATCCATGCTTTTCTATTTGTTTTTTGCAGTCCAGCACTTGGTTTTGCTGCTGTGATTATGGATGTGCTGTAAGAATTCATTCCATAATTCAACTATATCTATCTTCTCTACTTCACTGAGTGCTGCAAAATGATTGGTAAGTTCCTGATTGAAATTCCTGTTTGTATTTTCTTTCTGTGGGCTGTGGCTGTTTATATTTCTGAGTATTGATTTCTTGTGTTGGCTTTTCAATTTTAGTCTTATTTTCCCTATACACAGGTTGTGATCACTGTTGACATCTGCACCTCTAATGCTCTTACATCTATCAGAGATGTTCTGAACTGCTTTCTAATACAAAAATGGTCTGTCTATGACAAGACAACAGAGCACTAAAAATTCCTTACCCTTTGATGTTTCTTGAAGTTACCAGGAGTCTGGCAAGTGCCAGCAGCACCTCAGCAACCAGAGGATGGTTGTGACCAAACCACTGTCTTCGAAGCTTTTCTGATTCACAGAGACAGAACTGTGCTTGATAGTCCTGAGCATTTGATCTGTTCAGTTATTAGATAAGAGGTCTAAGGTCTATCATTTTCTTCTCAAATATTAAATAAGAGGTCTATGGTCTATCATTTTCTTCTCAAAAATTTAAATAACAGGTCTATGGTCTATCATTTTCTTCTCAAATATTAAATAAGAGGTCTATGGTCTATCATTTTCTTATGAAATATTAAATAAGAGGTCTATGGTCTATCATTTTCTTATGAAATATTAAATAAGAGGTCTATGGTCTATCATTTTCTTCTCAAATATTAAATAAGAGGTCTATGGTGTATCATTTTCTTCTCAAATATTCCTCAGTCACTACCTTCTTTTGTCTTGAAACTTTCCCTGTTATTTGTGTCTTTTTTCCCCCCCTGTTCACTTTTTAAATGTCTTTTTCCGGTTTAATTATTAAAATTTGTTTGCTTTCTTCTTCATCTTCTTCTTCTTCAATCTCCCTAGAACCGTGCGCCATGGAGATGCCGAGGCGCAGCATCAAGTTCAACAGGAAACAGGTCATGGCAGCTATTTTTTTTCCAGTCCCTGAGCAGAGCTAATAAGAGCAGGGAGCGTGCAGTGCTGCTTCAGCAGACTCCACCATCATGGGGACTATGGTGGTCCCTGCCCTGTTAGCCAAGGCTGACCTGTTACTGGGGACACCAACAGAGAGGTAGGGCAGGGTCTTGGTCAGCAATGGTTTGCCAGCCCTGATGTCAGCTATGGTTTGCCAACCCTGATGTCAGCTATGGTTTGCCAACCCTGATGTCAGCTATGGTTTGCCAGCCCTGATGTCAGCTATGGTTTGCCAACCATGATGTCAGCTATGATTTGCCAGCCCTGATGTCAGCTATGGTTTGCCAGCTTGATGTCAGCTATGGTTTGTCAGCCCTGATGTCAGCTATGGTTTGCCAGCCCTGATGTCAGCTATGGTTTGCCAACCCTGATGTCAGCTATGGTTTGCCAGCCCTGATGTCAGCTATGGTTTGCCAACCCTGATGTCAGCTATGGTTTGCCAACCCTGATGACAGCTATGGCTTGCCAACCCTGATGTTAGTTATGGTTTACTGACTGCCAAAACAGACAAGAGTTTTCACCCTCTTTCCTTCTATTAGTAGTGATAATTATCATATCTGATAATTATAATATTATAATGCTATAATCATAAAATTATAAAGATAATTATAATAATCAAAACAGCCTTAATCCTATCCTGTGCTTTTTTTTCTAAAAACATATTTCTGTTTTATCTTCATTTCTTCCACTCAATTCATGATACCTAAACTTCAATATTTCTAATGTAGCACTTCAAGTGAATTATTACCTTCACATTTTCCCTCACATCCATTATTCTCACGGCTCACAAAGACAAACACTAGGAATCCATGAGGCAGTATTTCGGCATACAAAATTACGCTCTGGGTGCAATCACTGTGATCATCATAAAGTAATGCACCCACCCCCACCCACCCCCCCACCCACTCACTCACTCACTCACTCAATGATCAAGTGCCTTGCCAGGAGATGTTGATGCTTGTGCTGCTTCATCTGAACTGGTTCTTTGGTCTTCTACTTCATGTGGGTCTCAGTCTTCCATTTTGTGTGGTTCTTAGTATTTCTAATCGGACTGATCACATTTGTTTTTCCTGTGTCATTGTGTCAGCATGTTTAGATATTTTTTTTTCAAAGCGCTACACTGCATCTGCTCAATCTTCTATGTTAAATGCCATAATTTCGACAAATCCCAAAATATGTGCTTTAATAAAACACCATCATGCAACTACCAATTTTTCTGCAAACAACACTGTTAAGTTTAAACTCATACAACTAACATGACTACTACAATCTAACCTGTAGCCAAGAAAAGGTGAGAAATATATGCACACTCAAAGATTTATAACTTTAATGTTTCTTATCTATAATTAAAAAGCAATGGCATACTTTAAAGTCTGATTTTACTCACATTTTATTTAGTAATTTTCATTTTAAAAAGAACTAAAAAAAATAAATTTAATCTGGCTATAAATTGTTTTGCAACAGAACAAAAAATATTTCAATCATAAAACAAAAGTGACCCATAATTACTCAGAAACAAAAAAATGCATCCTTTAGTGAGATTTTGGTGGGTCTTGCTTCAAGTATTCCATTCAGGTTCGGTTGAGATGTGTTGAGGATCTGTAATTATGCTTACTGAGTCTTCTGCTTCAGCCATCCAGGATCTGCCTCTTTTTATTCTAGATCTTTTGATTATGTGAAGGCTATTATTCAGTGAATGGGTTTTACTGTTGTTGATTTTGAGGTATTCCTTTACTTGGGCACATCTGGCACGGATTTGTAAATCAGGGAAGATGCAATATGTATCTCACTGCCACCATGAATGTATCTTTGGTGCAGCCAAAATATGAATCTCATTGCTTCGTTTTGTACTCGCTCATGATTGGTTATTTGCATGTTAGACAGCATTAATAAGCCCAAGTCATTGTCTAGTCTGGATAGGACCACGGCTCTCATTAGTGTGAACAAGGTGCTTTGCGGAAGTTGTAGATATGCTAGGGCTTTGAGTCCCTGTTTTGCTTTAAATGCCATTTCTTCTTTTTTATGTTTAGTGAATGATAAGGTTCTGTCCAAGTTAATTCCTAGGTATTTCAGGTTATGGCATCTTTCAATGGGGGTGTTTTCATAAGAAATCTCAGGCATAATTTCTTTGACATTTCCGTTATTTAGTGAGCACCAAAGGGCTTTTGTTTTCACTGGGTTTATAAACGCTTCGTGGTCACCGCACTACCTGGTGATGTTATTTGTTTGCTCTTGGATTTTTTTGTATGATAATCTCAGTGCGGCATTTTTGGGTTGATAACTATCACAAGTCCATGTCGAGTATCACTCATGGGATGTACACAGCAGATGCAGCCTGGGATGTGCAGTGTTTTTTTGCTTGTGTTTCTCGTAGTAGTAGAACATCAAAGTCAGCCATTAAACGTTCCAGTTTTGGTCCTTGTTGTTTTGCACTCATACAGTTTCAGTATCCTAAAGTGTTTATATCGCAGTCTTTCCACCTTTGTTCTGTTTGCATGTTTGCAGTCAACACAACAGTGGAGTCATCTCCCTAAAAACACTGAAGGATATCCTAACATCAAAGGCCAAACACGCATGGGCATGTCCCGAGTGTAATGAAACTGCTCCCAGGACCAGCATCAAAGCTATAGCCCCTTTTTTACAGTTACAGTTTTTTTTTAATGGAATTTAACACATAGGTAGCAGGATGTTTTAAATGCTTGCAAGAACCTGCTAGCAAAAAAAAATAAAATAAAATGTCATGATACAGTAACACATTAACTAAGAAATATTAAGAAAAGGCCAAATGTGAAACACTGATCTAAACCAACTCACTTGAGGATGCCCATGTTAAAGTAAATGGTGGATTTTAGAACAACACAACCACTGAGGTCCATGACGCAGTCTAGTGCCTCTTTCAGCAGCTCTTCGGCTTCGAACAGCTGATTCTTGTGGATATGAATGTCTCCATGGAAGTTTAATAATAAGCCTGGAGAGAAATTACTATGTAAAAGGGCAAATCAAAAAAAAAATAGCTGCAAATCGGTGGACGTAACCATTGAAAATTATATGAAAAGACTTTCCCACATGCCTCAAGTCTTCATATATGTTCAAAAGCTACATCCCTTGATTTGCCCCTGTACATACATTAATCAAAAACATATAACGCAAAAAATAAAAACGCTAATTTCTTTTCTACTTCTTCACTCCCTATGTAGTTTGGTCAGATTAACCCATCAGCATTTTTGTTCTGAAAACAGAACAGGTTTGGCAATGTTCTTTGAGTGATTTTTGTGCAATATGGACACTGGAATTTGTACTTTTGCGACTGCGCCATTGCTGTACCGTCTGTATCACCCAGCTTGGTACAGCACGGGCAACTACGTCTGAATTGATATTCACTATTCAGATGATTCCCAGGATCTTTTCCTTTGTCGAGACATCACAATGTAATAAGCAACCAAGTCCGGTGCTGACAATATGACAAGGTGAAGTATTAATGATGGATACTGGATGGATGGATGCATCAGCAGCAGGCCATCTTGCTCACAACCGAGAGGCCTACAGGAGTGCTGTTAGGGAGGCAAAGTTCCACAAGGGACATGCAAATGAATGAATGAATGAACTGGATGGACTATAAATACAATGAGCAATACATCAAATGACAGGTCTTCAGCTCAGCCATCAAACAGTCAGGCCATATAACTGATAACATTCCAGACAAACAGGTGAACAAGACTTCAGATGAAACATGCTGACAATTCTCAAAGTTCCTAGTACAGCCAAAAACTCCATAATACGGTGACAAAGACACCCACACCAGTCAAGCATCCATTTAATTCTTTTTAACTTAACACACCCACATACCAGGCTTAAGCCCACCAAATCATGTGCTACCTGTTTCTCGAACTACAGTCAGTCATTCAGGAATGCTACTCGGAAAATGTAAACATTAAATCATGGGCATCTCCATCAAAAACCATAATGGGGTTTACAACTCGTAACATACACTTTACACTTTACAGTTACTCAATGAAACTCTAAAAATCTTGTATTCTGTATAGATTTGCCTGTGCTCAGTAATGTCCTGGTCTTTGATGGACCTACTTCCCTCAAAGGTGAAGACAATGTTTGATCAAATCTGCCAGCAGTGAGGGCTTCCAGAAGTGAATGTAACAGCTTTCAGTGAAATCCTTCAGGGCTTCTTCATTAGGATCTTTAGCATCCAAAATATGGATATGTTATATGTAATCTATATGTAACTTGTGACTATACAGTCAGTATTGAGGCCTGATTTAGGCCTGCGCCATATGCAGCTGCCTAGTGGACCCCAAAGTAGAAATGGTCTTGACTTAGGACCAGTCATTCTAGTTCATTCCAAATTTTTCTCTTTCACCATTTATTTTTCTGTAGTTCTCTGAATCTTTCTTCCAACTCTTTAAGGTTGCAAAAAGTTGTCTTACAATGATCACATCTGTTAGTTCATTAGAACAATCATTGTTGAACTCTGGACACATAGACATCATAAGCATTTTGACCTTCATAATGTGTCCTTCTGTGTATAATGACTGCAGACAGCAGTTTCAGTTGACCAAAACTTTTCTCTTCTCATGGTGCTCTTCAGCACAGCCTCCTGGTTTCTTTGCACTGTTCTAGTCTGGATTTCAGAGATAATCATGCCACTGATGTGTTCTCTTCAATACTAAAGTCTATTAAGAAGCTAGCATCTTCCCTTTTTTTTAAAAAAAAAACCACTGTTAGACTCACTTGATACATGATTCTGAAGATCTTTACCACCGCTTCAGCCATTAAGAACTCAAGTTTTTAATTATCACGACATTGTGCATCATTCATTCACTCATTTGCATATCCCTTGCGGAAATTTGCCTCCCTAACAGCACTCCTGTAGGCCTCTCAGTTATGAGCAAGATGGCCTGCTGCTGATGCATCCATCTGCAGATCATCAATGATGTTTTGCAGCCATCTTTGCCTTGGTCTTCCTTTCTTTCTTTTTCACATTATGTACCCTTCCAAGATGGTCTTCTCTAGATCATCATGACGTTTAATATGTCCAAAATATTTAAGTTTTCTCTCTTTAATCCTCTTTACAAGCCAGCCTTCTTCAATATTAAGTTCATGCAGTATAGATTATATTTGTTCTTTTTTGTGTCCATGATATTTGAAGAACTCTTCTGTAGCATTTACATCCAAAGGCATTTATGTGTTTCTCAGCTGTTTTGTTAAGTGTCCAGGTCTCACATGCATATGTTGCGATGGGAAAGTTGCATGCCCTTAAAAATCATATTTTTGTAGTTCTGTCTGTTTCTCTCCACAGATTCTTTACCAATCAACCAAATTAAATTCTAATCAAACTAATGAATATTTGAGAGTATGCAAAAATCTTGCTAATATACATAAGAATGTTCTTGATTGCCTTTCTGCATTTTTCATTACTTGCCTTTTAAATACAGAGTCTGATTCTGATACGTCAGCTCATCATCAATATCAATGGCTGCCATCAGAGAATGCAGGGCCAGTTTATACTCTATCTCTGCTGCTGTTTTGTTTTCAGAGACTGAATAAAGCTTTCCCTTCATACAGTAGCATCTACACTGAAGCAGATACATCTCTGTGGTGAGTGGGCAGTTCTGTGCGTTAAAAATAAAAAAATAACAGGCCCTGTTTATGGAAATAATGGCTCCTAGTTGTAGTGAATTCTATGTTTTTTCTTAATGTATCCAGCTTTGATACATCCATTTTTAGAGGCTGGGTGGTCCCCAGGGCCTTTTTTTTTCTGTACACATCAAAATGCCCCCAAGGTCCACTTAGCCTCTAAAAACGGGTACCAGAGAATTCTGGGAAGGCAAATGTGGCCGAAGGTCACGGAAATACAGGCCTAACAACACCGTGTCCCCAATATGCCTTAATGACGTGGAAATAGGAGTTTTACCTTTTATGAGTACCTTTTTTCGTCCAGCTCGGATGAGTACAGCAGAAAAAGGCAAAAGAAAACCATGAATAATTTATGCATTTGGCAAAAGACAGAGGTAGGTGGGAGCAATGGTGAAGTCAAAGTCAAAGTGGATTTCCCAAGAGATGTGCACATTTATTTGTCTTTCCTTTTGTCCCTGAAAAAGGAAATCAGCAGAAATATTGAATTTGTCTTGTCCTTTATTTCTATTTCTTTCCCTTCCTTCCTTTCTTTCTTTATCTTCCTCTCTTTTTTTTTTTTTTTTGCAAAACTATACACTGGCCTCTGTTCCATTAGTGGCAATCATTGTTACATTCATCTCTCACTAGTGAGACAGAGAAGGGAGTACTAGTGGACCATTAGGATTATATTAACTCCCAACATATTTCTTAATCCTAAATTTTAAAGAAACCATTTCTGAATACTACATATTAATGTTGCTTCCTTATTTTTGTTAAAATAGCACATATTAATTAAGATGTTATACTTTTTTTTGGTCATATTAAACAGCATGATGATCTAGAATGAAATTATAAATAAAAGGCCTAATTCCTGGTAAATGAGGAAGGCCAAGGAGACAATGGGCCATGGTATAACTGATACTCGAAACACTACACTCACTATAATAGGCAGTACCATCTAAATGCATGGGGACACTAAGCAGTTGGCCAGGGGAGCCATGATTCAAATATTGTCAGTATGACTCTCTTTTGTGTGGGTTAAATAATGGCCAGTAATTGTCTGCCACTGGATCCACCTGGCAAGTGATATTGGATTGGAGCATAGATTTGTATATAGAAAAAAAACTGCACTGATGAAGTAAATAAGAAGGAGAGACAAAAACAAAACAAAAAAAAAATAAAGGCGGAATCATCATCCTGTGTCTTCTCCCCAGAAAAGGTTGGATGCAAAAGTCCTCTCACACTCTCTGTTCAAGGTGAAAAAAAAAATATGAAAGAAAGGCAGAAAAGGAAAGACAAAAAAAAATTTTTTTGTATGTCAAATTGTAATAACACATCAGTCTCAGATGACCAAAATCTTATCTCATCCTCCTATTTATCCCTAGATACCTACTTGCTGCAAGTAATTTATCAATGATGAAAGCAAGATGCTGCCAGCTTTTCTCTTATTGATGTCAATCAGAAATTTAGCGAGGTACCAACACACGTAAGACACTTCTGCAAAGTTTTCCTTATTCTGTGTCACGCTCAAAGCTTGCGGTTGACAAATTGTGCCAGTACCAACTTGTGTAAGAAAAACGCTGTTTGCTGAGTCTTTGGCCTTGAGATTATCTGAAATCTGGTATTTAAGAAAAGAAAAAAAGAGAGAAATTGACATGACACACATTAATAACTTACTTTACTTTACTTTAACTTTACTTTACTTTACTTTACTTTATCTCTCCTTTTATACTGTAAGGTGTCGAGGGGGGATGCAGTTGGCATTTTTGGGCCAAATGAGTGGCCTCAGTGATGTTCATGCTGTAAATCTGCGAGTGTTTCTATAGCACCATCCATCCATTTTGTTTTTTGGGGGGGGGGTCTTCCTTTTGATCTGCATTCCTGTAGCTCTTTGGTTGAAGGCCCTCGCTGTAAGTGCATCATTCTCATTAAGTGGCCAAACCATTTAACTCTTTACTTCTCTATGTACTGTAAGCATGCTGTAGTTAAAACTAAGTGGTAATAATTAACACTGTTTAATTTCCTAAATTTCATGAATAAGTATTATTTCAAATGTACCTTTTGATTCTGACAAGCTTGGTGGAAGGATGGGGGAGAATAACATTCTGACATATGGCAAAAGGGTGCATGCAGCAAAAAAGTATGAGAACCACTGATAACCATTTAAATCTTTAACCTTCCTTGACCATTTAAATCTTTAACCTTCCTTGCATCCTTTTCTTTATCAAGCTTATGGCTTACTTTACAACCATCCGGTTTCCAATCAGTTTCACATCAGTGAAGCTCAAACAGCTGTGGTGTGGATGTAGAAATCCTTTCTGCCAAGAAACGCGTTCCTATATGACTATAATCATTTTCAAGAGTCTTCAAGAAACTTGCTCCTGTATGACTGTATTCATCTTCAAGAGTCTTCAAGAAACTCACTCCTGTGTGACTATATTCATCTTCAAGAGTCTTCAAGAAACTATTTCCTGAATGACTGTATTCATCTTCAAGAGTCTTCAAGAAGCTCGCTCCTTTATGACTATATTCATCTTCAAGAGTCTTCAAGAAACTCAGTCCTATATGATTATATTCATCATCAAGAAACTCTCTCCTGTATAACTATATTCATCATCAAGTCTTCAAGAAATTCACTCCTGTATGACTATATTCATCTTCAAGAAACTCTCTCCTGTTTGACTATATTCATCTTCAAGAAACTCTCTCCTGTTTGACTATATTCATCTTCAAGAAACTCTCTCCTCTATGACTCTATTCATCTTCAAGAAACTCTCCTGTTTGACTATATTCATCCAGCTCGGATGAGTACAGCAGAAAAAGGCAAAAGAAAACCATGAATGATTTATGCATTTGGCAAGAGACAGAGGTAGGTGGGTGCAATGGTGAAGTCAAAGTCAAAGTGGATTTCCCAAGAGATGTGCACATTTATTTGTCTTTCCTTTTGTCCCTGAAAAAGGAAATCAGCAGAAATATTGAATTTGTCTTGTCCTTTATTTCTATTTCTTTCCCTTCCTTCCATTCTTTCTTTATCTCCTTCTCTTTTTTTTTTTTTTGCAAAACTATACACTGACTTCTGTTCCATTAGTGGCAATCATTGTTACATTCATCTCTCACTAGTGAGACAGAGAAGGGAGTACTAGTGGACCATTAGGATTATATTAACTCCCAACATATTTCTTAATCCTAAATTTTAAAGAAACCATTTTTGAATACTACATATTGATGTTGCTTCTTTATTTTTGTTAAAATAGCACACTTTAATTAAGATGTTATACTTTTTTTTGGTCATATTAAACAGCATGATGATCTAGAATGAAATTATAAATAAAAGGCCTAATTCCTGGTAAATGAGGAAGGCCAAGGAGACAATGGGCCATGGTATAACTGATACTCAAAACACTACACTCACTATAATAGGCAGTACCATTTAAATGCATGGGCACACTAAGCAGCTGGCCAGGGGAGCCATGATTCAAATATTGTCAGTATGACTCTCTTTTTTTGTGGGTTAAATAATGGCCAGTAATTGTCTGCCACTGGATCCACCTGGCAAGTGATATTGGATTGGAGCATAGATTTGTATATAGAAAAAAAACTGCACTGATGAAGTAAATAAGAAGGAGAGACAAAAACAAAACAAAAAAAAATAAAGGCGGAATCATCATCCTGTGTCTTCTCCCCAGAAAAGGTTGGATGCAAAAGTCCTCTCACATTCTCTGTTCAAGGTGAAAAAAAAAATATGAAAGAAAGGCAGAAAAGGAAAGACAAAAAAAAATTTTTTTGTATGTCAAATTGTAATAACACATCAGTCTCAGATGACCAAAATCTTATCTCATCCTCCTATTTATCCCTAGATACCTACTTGCTGCAAGTAATTTATCAATGATGAAAGCAAGATGCTGCCAGCTTTTCTCTTATTGATGTCAATCAGAAATTTAGCGAGGCACCAACACACGTAAGACACTTCTGCAAAGTTTTCCTTATTCTGTGTCACACTCAAAGCTTGCGCTTGACAAATTGTGCCAGTACCAACTTGTGTAAGAAAAACGCTGTTTGCTGAGTCTTTGGCCTTGAGATTATCTGAAATCTGGTATTTAAGAAAAGAAAAAAAGAGAGAAATTGACATGACACACATTAATAACTTACTTTACTTTACTTTAACTTTACTTTACTTACTTTACTTTATCTCTCCTGTATGACTATATTCAAGAAACTCTCTCCTGTATGACTACATACATCTTCAAGAACTTGTTCAAATAAATTGATCAGATAAATATGAACAAAATGATTTTATTTTTAAACTGTTAATCTTTCTTTTTTCTTTCTCTTTTTTTTTGTTGGAAAGTAGACGTCTTGTGTAGAGCAGACACATCTAATTTACTTCAAGTAGCCATTTTTATATCTCTCCCTATTGATCTTGCTTCTGTGTGAAATTTATGTTTCCTTTTTTTCTAAAGTGTTCACAAGAAATATTTTTCAGAAGATCTGCTTGTCTGTGAATATTCTAACCGAGACCTGTAGTACCAAAACTTCTGAAGATAAATAAATAGCAAACAACCAAAACATGCCTAGAACCTTTAACCATCAGTTAACGTAATCCCATCATGCCAAAGAGGCATTTAAGAATACTCTGTTGGTGCCAGTATTCTCCATGACTTGTCAACACACAACAGGACCATGTGGTCAGCATCACGCTCGGCCATCTTCCTCAGCTCCAGAAAATAACTGGCTTCTATGGCTGAGTGACCCGGGGGGGTACACTTCCAGCTGGACTTGAACCACCAACATTGCTGTGCTAGACATGATCACTAACCACTAGGCTACTCAAGAACCCTATTCAGTCATCACAAACGATTAACAGTCTTTTCATATAAGACAAAAAAATGACATGAAATAAATCCTGAAAATGACTGGATGTGGTAAGCACATAGGAAAAAATAATAAATGTTAACAATACATAGTAAATCTTTTTTTTTTTCAGAGGATTACACATATTCTTATTAGAAGAGACGGATGAAAGGAAAATTCAGTACCACAAGAAACTCATCAAGGAAAGAAAAAAACATCTCAGAAAACAGTCAAGATAAAACTTTCAGTGGTTCCCAACCTGTTTCAGGTCCCTAGACTCCTGAAGCCATATATGCCCTTTACGGTACCTTTTTGACTGCTGAATATCTGTTTTGTGAGAACTTATGCCACCATTCTAAATTCCTTTAACAATTATTATGAGGTCAATCATTCATTCATTCATTTGCATGTCCCTTGTGGAACTTTGCCTCCCAAATAGCACTCTTGTAGGTCTCTCGGTTGTGAGCAAGATGGCCTGCTGCTGATGCATCCATAAGGTCAATACCCTTAAAAATACCATAAGATCAATCCCCTTAATAATTAACATAAGATCTCCTTAACAACTACCATAAAACATATACCCTTAACAATTACCATCAGATCAATGAAATATATCCAATGCACATTAAAACATGAGTGGTAAAAGAATATCGCAGCCAGACTATCTGCTTCATTTTTTTTCCTAATCATCTCTGTCACATTATCTATCTCTTCAGCATCCTTGAGCTACCTGTACATCCTGGATATCTACAACTATCAGGTCATGCATCAGCTGCAGGTAAACAAGATCTGGGTGATGACCACTCAGCTCACAGACTGACCAGAAAAGTTTCAGATCCTGCTGCCAGAAGACATGATCCGCTGACATTTTTAGCAGAATTCTGTGGATGGAGGATCTTTAATCAGCACCATGCAGGAACTAACAAAACTTAATTCATAATTAAGAAGGTGGTAGTGAAAGAAAACAACTAAAGAAACAGACAACAAATTAGACTCTTTTCAAAACAAATGACTAAGGAAAATACTCAGCATAAAGTGGAACAAATTCAAGAACAACGCAGAGATAAAGCAGAGGAGCGAAAAACAACCCGTCTTATGGGTGATCAGAAAAAGGACTTATGCCGGAGTTGTGATGAAAAGAAACAGTCAGAGAATCCCAAAACAAGCTATCGAGTGGAACACAACAGGCTGAAGAAAAAGAGCCCAATCATATGAAACTCTAAAGAGGACATTGTTAAGAGAGGTCAAATTAGTAGGCATAAAATCCCTTCATGAGGTTGAAAAATAAAAAAATAACAGGCCCTGTTTATGGAAATAATGGCTCCTAGTTGTAGTGAATTCTATGTTTTTTCTTAATGTATCCAGCTTTGATACATCCATTTTTAGAGGCTGGGTGGTCCCCAGGGCCTTTTTTTTCTGTACACATCAAAATGCCCCCAAGGTCCACTTAGCCTCTAAAAACGGGTACCAGAGAATTCTGGGAAGGCAAATGTGGCCGAAGGTCACGGAAATACAGGCCTAACAACACCGTGTCCCCAATATGCCTTAATGACGTGGAAATAGGAGTTTTACCTTTTATGAGTACCTTTTTTCGTCCAGCTCGGATGAGTACAGCAGAAAAAGGCAAAAGAAAACCATGAATAATTTATGCATTTGGCAAAAGACAGAGGTAGGTGGGAGCAATGGTGAAGTCAAAGTCAAAGTGGATTTCCCAAGAGATGTGCACATTTATTTGTCTTTCCTTTTGTCCCTGAAAAAGGAAATCAGCAGAAATATTGAATTTGTCTTGTCCTTTATTTCTATTTCTTTCCCTTCCTTTCTTTCTTTCTTTATCTTCCTCTCTTTTTTTTTTTTTTTTGCAAAACTATACACTGGCCTCTGTTCCATTAGTGGCAATCATTGTTACATTCATCTCTCACTAGTGAGACAGAGAAGGGAGTACTAGTGGACCATTAGGATTATATTAACTCCCAACATATTTCTTAATCCTAAATTTTAAAGAAACCATTTCTGAATACTACATATTAATGTTGCTTCCTTATTTTTGTTAAAATAGCACATATTAATTAAGATGTTATACTTTTTTTTGGTCATATTAAACAGCATGATGATCTAGAATGAAATTATAAATAAAAGGCCTAATTCCTGGTAAATGAGGAAGGCCAAGGAGACAATGGGCCATGGTATAACTGATACTCGAAACACTACACTCACTATAATAGGCAGTACCATCTAAATGCATGGGGACACTAAGCAGTTGGCCAGGGGAGCCATGATTCAAATATTGTCAGTATGACTCTCTTTTGTGGGTTAAATAATGGCCAGTAATTGTCTGCCACTGGATCCACCTGGCAAGTGATATTGGATTGGAGCATAGATTTGTATATAGAAAAAAAACTGCACTGATGAAGTAAATAAGAAGGAGAGACAAAAACAAAACAAAAAAAAAATAAAGGCGGAATCATCATCCTGTGTCTTCTCCCCAGAAAAGGTTGGATGCAAAAGTCCTCTCACACTCTCTGTTCAAGGTGAAAAAAAAAATATGAAAGAAAGGCAGAAAAGGAAAGACAAAAAAAAATTTTTTTGTATGTCAAATTGTAATAACACATCAGTCTCAGATGACCAAAATCTTATCTCATCCTCCTATTTATCCCTAGATACCTACTTGCTGCAAGTAATTTATCAATGATGAAAGCAAGATGCTGCCAGCTTTTCTCTTATTGATGTCAATCAGAAATTTAGCGAGGTACCAACACACGTAAGACACTTCTGCAAAGTTTTCCTTATTCTGTGTCACGCTCAAAGCTTGCGGTTGACAAATTGTGCCAGTACCAACTTGTGTAAGAAAAATGCTGTTTGCTGAGTCTTTGGCCTTGAGATTATCTGAAATCTGGTATTTAAGAAAAGAAAAAAAGAGAGAAATTGACATGACACACATTAATAACTTACCTTACTTTACTTTAACTTTACTTTACTTTACTTTACTTTACCTCTCCTTTTATACTGTAAGGTGTCGAGGGGGGATGCAGTTGGCATTTTTGGGCCAAATGAGTGGCCTCAGTGATGTTCATGCTGCAAATCTGCGAGTGTTTCTATAACACCATCCATCCATTTTGGGGGGGGGGGGTCTTCCTCTTGATCTGCATTCCTGTAGCTCTTTGGTTGAAGGCCCTCGCTGTAAGTGCATCATTCTCATTAAGTGGCCAAACCATTTAACTCTTTACTTCTCTATGTACTGTAAGCATGCTGTAGTTAAAACTAAGTGGTAATAATTAACACTGTTTAATTTTCTAAATTTCATGAATATGTATTATTTCAAATGTACCTTTCGATTCTGACAAGCTTAGTGGAAGGATGGGGGAGAATTACATTCTGACATATGGCAAAAGGGTGCATGCAGCAAAAAAGTATGAGAACCACTGATAACCATTTAAATCTTTAACCTTCCTTGCATCCTTTTCTTTATCAAGCTTATGGCTTACTTTACAACCATCCGGTTTCCAATCAGTTTCACATCAGTGAAGCTCAAACAGCTGTGGTGTGGATGTAGAAATCCTTTCTGCCAAGAAACGCGTTCCTATATGACTATAATCATTTTCAAGAGTCTTCAAGAAACTTGCTCCTGTATGACTGTATTCATCTTCAAGAGTCTTCAAGAAACTCACTCCTGTGTGACTATATTCATCTTCAAGAGTCTTCAAGAAACTATTTCCTGAATGACTGTATTCATCTTCAAGAGTCTTCAAGAAGCTCGCTCCTTTATGACTATATTCATCTTCAAGAGTCTTCAAGAAACTCAGTCCTATATGATTATATTCATCATCAAGAAACTCTCTCCTGTATAACTATATTCATCATCAAGTCTTCAAGAAATTCACTCCTGTATGACTATATTCATCTTCAAGAAACTCTCTCCTGTTTGACTATATTCATCTTCAAGAAACTCTCTCCTGTTTGACTATATTCATCTTCAAGAAACTCTCTCCTCTATGACTCTATTCATCTTCAAGAAACTCTCCTGTTTGACTATATTCATCATCAAGAAACTCTCTCCTGTTTGACTATATTCATCTTCAAGAAACTCTCTCCTGTATGACTATATTCAAGAAACTCTCTCCTGTATGACTACATACATCTTCAAGAACTTGTTCAAATAAATTGATCAGGTAAATATCTTCTTCTTCTTCTTCGTTCACTTCTACCACCAAAAACTGCACTGTGATCCTACTGAATTCACGCCTGTGGTCCTCGTTAGGTCCCGTGGTCCCCTGTGTGGTCCAAAATAGACCACACGAGATCCACGAAAGGTCCACAAGGGGTTCAGAGTATCACAGTGCTTTAGCCTGTATTCTTGGTGGGTCTCGGAAGCGGGATTGCGTGACACCGTGGTTTTCATTGCACCAGTTTAGTCTAGGGTTGGACTTTCTCACCGGAAGACCTCGACGTGTTTAGGATATCAGTGCATCCCCGCTGGGTGAGAGGCGGTAGCCCACCCAGGCCAGAGTTGGACTTTCTCACTGGAAAACCTCGACGTGTTTTGAGATACCCGTGTATCACCGCCGGGTGAGAGGTGGTTGCCCATCCAGTCCAGGGTTGGACTTTCTCATCGGAAAACCTCAGCGTGATTAGGATACGCAGACATCCCCGCCGGGTGAGAGGTGGTTGTCTATCTAGACTTCCCTGGTCCAGTGTCTCCGACTTCAGCATTTTGCGGTCGTGGCCGCTACCCTTCCTAGTTGTGACCAGGATGGAGCTTTTGTCCAGGAGGACGAATCCTCGCCACTAGTGACTTCTACCCCTGGGTTGAGCCGGTTTAGGCATTTCCCAGTATGGGTGTGTTTGGGACGGGACCGACCTCTAGGGCAGAGGTACTGTGACATGCATAGCCTTCAAGATTCACCCCTGGTATGAGCCGGTTTAGGCAAAATTCACCAGTATGGGTGTTTATCAGGCGTTACCGACCTCTAGAGCGGAGGTGGCATGACATGTCTAGCCATCGAGTTCCACCCCTGGTGTGTGCCGGTTTAGGCATATTTCACCAGTGTAGGTGTATTTCGGACGTGGCCGGCCTCTAGAGCAGAGGTGCCGTGGTATAGCTCTCGTAGCGATACTACTGGACATACTGGTTAAACTTCACTTTCCACCACCTTTTCCCATCGGCTCTGCACAGCAACCTTTATTTCTTTTCCGCATTTACTTCCTTAACCGGGAGGAGCTTCACTCCACGCGCGGCATTTGAGGAGTCTCGCCAGCAGTGTCTTAACCTCTGGGACAAGCCGGTTCATGCATTTCACCCGATATGACTGCACTCAGGACGTGGCCGACCTCCAAACCAGAGGTGCCGTGATTTGACTGTTTGCTTCACTTTATCCTTTCAACCACCTTTTCCGCAGTGATGCTGCGCGGCAATCTCATTTGCAAATTTCTTCATTGGCCGGGAAGAGCACCGCTCCACGCACGGCAGCTGAAGATCTCGCCAACAGCGGCAGATGAGCTACCAAACGTGACACTCATCTACCCTAAGTAACTGGTTTTCAGGCGCCAGATATTCGCCCTCGCCCCTTCTCCTGTCAGTTTAAACAGTTCTGCCACGGGAAGGCCAGGAGCTGGACTTGACTGCCAGAGGCTGTTTGTGGCGCATTTGCAGTCCTTAGAACCATCAGTTAAATATGAACAAAATGATTTTATTTTGAAACTGTTAATCTTTCTTTTTTCTTTCTCTTTTTTTTTTTTTTTTGAAAGTAGACGTCTTGTGTAGAGCAGACACATCTAATTTACATCAAGTAGCCATTTTTATATCTCTCCCTATTGATCTTGCTTCTGTGTGAAATTTATGTTTCCTTTTTTTCTAAAGTGTTCACAAGAAATATTTTTCAGAAGATCTGCTTGTCTGTGAATATTCTAACCGAGACCTGTAGTACCAAAACTGACTGGCTTTAGAAATCTGTGCCGAAACTTTTGAAGATAAATACATAGCAAACAAACCAAAACATGCCTAGAACCTTTAACCATCAGTTAACGTAATCCCATCATGCCAAAGAGGCATTTAAGAATACTCTGTTGGTGCCAGTATTCTCCATGACTTGTCAACACACAACAGGACCATGTGGTCAGCATCATGCTCGGCCATCTTCCTCAGCTCCAGAAAATAACTGGTTTCTATGGCTGAGTGACCCGGGGGAGGGGGGGGGGGTACACTTCCAGCTGGACTTGAACCACCAACATTGCTGTGCTAGACATGATCACTAACCACTAGGCTACTCAAGAACCCTATTCAGTCATCACAAACGATTAACAGTCTTTTCATATAAGACAAAAAAATGACATGAAATAAATCCTGAAAATGACTGGATATAGTAAGCACATAGGAAAAAATAATAAATGTTAACAATACATAGTAAATCTTTTTTTTTTTTCAGAGGATTACACATATTCTTATTAGAAGAGACGGATGAAAGGAAAATTCAGTACCACAAGAAACTCATCAAGGAAAAAAAAAACATCTCAGAAAACAGTCAAGATAAAACCTTCAGTGGTTCCCAACCTGTTTCAGGTCCCTAGACTCCTGAAGCCATATATGCCCTTTACGGTACCTTTTTGACTGCTGAATATCTGTTTTGTGAGAACTTATGCCACCATTCCAAATTCCTTTAACAATTATTATGAGGTCAATCATTCATTCATTCATTTGCATGTCCCTTGCGGAACTTTGCCTCCCAAACAGCACTCTTGTAGGTCTCTCGGTTGTGAGCAAGATGGCCTGCTGCTGATGCATCCATAAGGTCAATACCCTTAAAAATACCATAAGATCAATCCCCTTAATAATTAACATAAGATCTCCTTAACAACTACCATAAAACATATACCCTTAACAATTACCATCAGATCAATGAAATATATCCAATGCACATTAAAACATGAGTGGTAAAAGAATATCGCAGCCAGACTATCTGCTTCATTTTTTTCCTAATCATCTCTGTCACATTATCTATCTCTTCAGCATCCTTGAGCTACCTGTACATCCTGGATATCTACAACTATCAGGTCATGCATCAGCTGCAGGTAAACAAGATCTGGGTGATGACCACTCAGCTCACAGACTGACCAGAAAAGTTTCAGATCCTGCTGCCAGAAGACATGATCCGCTGACATTTTTAGCAGAATTCTGTGGATGGAGGATCTTTAATCAGCACCATGCAGGAACTAACAAAACTTAATTCATAATTAAGAAGGTGGTAGTGAAAGAAAACAACTAAAGAAACAGACAACAAATTAGACTCTTTTCAAAACAAATGCCTAAGGAAAATACTCAGCATAAAGTGGAACAAATTCAAGAACAACACAGAGATAAGGCAGAGGAGCGAAAAACAACCTGTCTTATGGGTGATCAGAAAAAGGACTTATGCCGGAGTTGTGATGAAAAGAAACAGTCAGAGAATCCCAAAACAAGCTATCAAGTGGAACACAACAGGCTGAAGAAAAAGAGCCCAATCATATGAAACTCTAAAGAGGACATTGTTAAGAGAGGTCAAATTAGTAGGCATAAAATCCCTTCATGAGGTTGAAAAACTCGCCAAAAACAGGAAAATTTGGCAAACTATCATGCAAGCCCTTTGTGACATTTAACGGCATGGGGAGGATGTAAAGTGTAAGATGTAAGTGAAAGAAAAAAAAGAAAGGTAACCCTATTCTGTCAAACTGGCACCTAGAAAAAAATATGGTCAGCATCACACCAATTTCTCTTTTCTTTTTTCACCTATAGGTGACTGACACACAGCACATGCTTACAAATAAGGGCAAACATCTCAGTATTCTACTGCTCAAAAAGAGATTTCTATTCAACAAAGTTAAATCACAGAATTCTATCACTCAGTTGCTCTACCCTGTTTTTGGTCATTGTTTAAATCCAGCTCAAAACACACTCAATGCTCAAACAATTGTCTTCTCCCAAAACTGAAACTTTACTTATTTAAATAAAAGCCTCTCCTGCTCAGCTATCCACCTTTGGAATACCTTACCAACCCATGTAAAACTTGTAAGCAATATCCCATCTTATAACTTCAAACTTTGTCAATATCTTTTTTAGGTTGTCTGTGTGCTTTCCAAATATGTATATGTGTTTGTGTGTCTGGATATATATATAAATATCATATACATATATATCATTTTCTCATATTAAATGTGTTTAATGACCTAGTAAATGCCATCTTATATTATTGTTTTACATCAACGTTCTTTCTGTTAATGCTGTCATATGTTTGATGAAATGTTCAGTTGTAGTCCAGTGCCACAATGTTATTTTTGAAGAGTGAAGTATTGTACCTGGGGGTGAATGCTGTTACTCAGCATCTAGCACAACAGCGTAGTTGTTTTTCCATTGGCATAAGTTTAAAAACTGTAATATCACACGTCATATTTTGGTGCCTGAATGGAAGGGTAGCTGGTGATACTACTTCTCAGCTTTTTGCTAGTACTAGCTGTAATATCACAACAATTAATGCTGGAGATTGTGTAATTTAAAAAATTAAATGTTGTAGAATGCTTCAAATTAAAAAAAAAACAAAAACCAAAACACAATGGCCTGTTTTCTGGTAAATATTAGTCAACGACCGCCCACTTGTTTTCATGTAAATATTACCTACCCACTTGGTGTTTTTAGTTTGCTGTGAATGCATAACTAGTGCATATTTTCATGTAAATTTTGTAAGATATGTTAAAGAACAGATGTTTGTGTACATTTTTATTCATTATGGAATTATATGACCAACTACAGTGGATTAACTTGATGGGTAAGTGACAAAAAATTTATTTTATTACTTCATTTTCCATTCTTTCTTCTCAGTTCTTAGCTCTTTTTTTGTTGTATACTAACAAAATGGTAAAAATTTTATTTGAAAAACAAAATACATTTTTTCTTCTTCAAAATAAGGTAGAATACTTCATACTACAGATCAGATTATGCCTTTGTCATTCTTTTAAATGTGACAACCATCCCATTTCACATTGTGAAATTTACCCCCCTTGGTCTTTTGAGGGAAACACACCCAGTATACAAAGAGTTAAATCACAGAATTCTATCACTCAGTTGCTCTACCCTGTTTTTGGTCATTGTTTAAATCCAGCCCAAAACACACTCAATGCTCAAACAATTGTCTTCTCCCAAAACTGAAACTTTACTTATTTAAATAAAAGCCTCTCCTGCTCAGCTGTCCACCTTTGGAATACCCTACCAACCCATGTAAAACTCGTAAGCAATATCCCATCTTATAACTTCAAACTTTGTCAATATCTTTTTTAGGTTGTCTGTGTGCTTTCCAAATATGTATATGTGTTTGTGTGTCTGGATATATATATATATATAAATATCATATACATATATATCATTTTCTCATACTAAATGTGTTTAATGACCTAGTAAATGCCATCTTATATTATTGTTTTACATCAACGTTCTTTCTGTTAATGCTGCATATGTTTGATGAAATGTTCAGTTGTAGTCCAGTGCCACAATGTTATTTTTGAAGAGTGAAGTATTGTACCTGGGGGTGAATGCTGTTACTCAGCATCTAGCACAACAGCGTAGTTGTTTTTCCATTGGCATAAGTTTAAAAACTGTAATATCACACGTCATATTTTGGTGCCTGAATGGCACGGTAGCAGCTTATGACTTCAACCTTCCCATGGAGAATGTCCTGCAAGTAAACATGCTCTACTACGCAAAGTAAGAAGCAGATTGTCAGAAGATTGAATCACTGCTCGAATCATGTTAGTCAGGATTTAAAAACACAAGGAGCACTGCAAAAAAAAAAAAAAAGACGAGACAAGCTCCAGATGGCCAGTTTCAGTTTTGTCAACCCACATAAAGTTTTTGTCACAGCCTCCAGATATGACAGATAAAAAAAATGAACTCAAAATCTACTTTATAAAAGTTAAAGATAACATAAAATGCTTTTAAAACTAGTAACTTACTGGCAATTTGTGAGGCAGTTCACCAAACCAGTTACGTCCCCAGACAGCATCAGATGCCAAGGTAACTCCTGCAAGACCTGAACATTCACTTCCTGATGTGAAAAGAATCTGGCCAAGACCTCATGGTATAGGCATCGTCTACCTGTGCCAGCAGATCTCATTATGGTCTCTGGGTCACATGAAAATGAAGGTATGCTCCCTTAAGGAAAAAGGTTAAAGAAGTTTACTTTTGACATTAAACATTGAAATATACTACACATAATGTTAACATTCATTAAGAAAGTGATAATTCACATGGAAACCTCTGAGTGAGAACTGTTATTTTCTTACAAACAGAAATAGCACTAGCAGTACAGAAATTGTAAGAAAATTACAATTCTGGACTTATTTTTTCACTTTATCTTGGAAGATTGTGAGCTTGGAACCCTCTACCAGCACCCTCCGAAATTGGAACCCTCTACCAGCACCCTCCGAGATTGGAACCCTCTACCAGCACCCTTCGAGCTTGGAACCCTCTACCAGCACCCTCCTAGATTGGAACCATCTACCAGCACCCTTCGAGCTTGGAACCCTCTACCAGCACCCTCCGAGATTGGAACCCTCTACCAGCACCCTTCGAGCTTGGAACCCTCTACCAGCACCCTCTGAGATTGGAACCATCTACCAGCACCCTTCAAGCTTGGAACCATCTACCAGCACCCTCCGAGACTGGAACCCTCTACCAGCACCCTCCGAGATTGGAACCCTCTACCAGCACCCTCCGAGATTGGAACCCTCTACCAGCACCCTCCGAGATTGGAACCCTCTACCAGCACCCTCCGAGATTGGAACCTTCTACCAGCACCCTCCGAGATTGGAACCCTCTACCAGCACCCTCTGAGCTTGGAACCTTCTACCAGCACCCTTCGAGCTTGGAACCTTCTACCAGCACCCTTCGAGCTTGGAACTCTCTACCAGCACCCTTCAAGCTTGGAACCTTCTATCAGCACCCTCTGAGCTTGGAACCCTCTACCAGCACCCTCTGAGATTGGAACCCTCTACCAGCACCCTCTGAGCTTGGAACCTTCTACCAGCACCCTCTGAGCTTGGAACCTTCTACCAGCACCCTCTGAACTTGGAACCTTCTACCAGCACCCTCTGAGCTTGGAACCTTCTACCAGCACCCTCTGAGCTTGGAACCCTCTACCAGCACCCTCTGAGCTTGGAACCTTCTACCAGCACCCTCTGAGCTTGGAACCTTCTACCAGCACCCTCTGAGCTTGGAACCTTCTACCAGCATCCTCTGAGCTTGGAACCTTCTACCAGCATCCTCTGAGATTGGAAACTTCTACCAGCACCCTCTGAGCTTGGAACCTTCTACCAGCATCCTCTGAGCTTGGAACCTTCTACCAGCACCCTCTGAGCTTGGAACCTTCTACCAGCACCCTCTGAGCTTTGAACCTTCTACCAGCACCCTCTGAGCTTGGAACCCTCTACCAGCACCCTTCGAGCTTGGAACCCTCTACCAGCACCCTCCAATCAATCCAGCTGTAGAAATTGGACCTGACACCAGTTCTGAGGAAGACAGTCTTTGAAGACAGAGAAAATCTGGCTGCGGACTGAAACACATAAGACTGCACTGCACATACATGGCTGTCAATCAATGAAAGGCAAAACAAGGATATTATATGACATCCCATCCCTGAAATACTAGACTTCATCCAGGTCTAAAGTGGGTGAACAAAGAAACAAAACTAAAAAATAAGTGTTGTTAAAGATGTGTAATTGAAATACATTTAAATAATATACCTAAATTCTCTTCTGATAAGTAGATAAACTATATCTCACTCATTCACACAAATACATACATTTTATACTGGCCCAGCCATACAGATAATAATATAAATGAATAAAAGAAATATTGGAAGGAAAATAACTAAATCTTTGAAAAAATGTAACATGGTCATTTTAGATACCCAAATATTCCAAACAATCATGCCATTAGTTGGCTGCCTAAGCAATCATCCCACTGACTTGGTTGGCTAAATAATCACCCCACCGATTGGTCAACCAAATAATCATCCCACTGGTTGGTTGATTAAACAACTGATCCATTTGTAGTTAACTAAACAATCATGGTTGGCTCACTGAAGATGTTTCACTAATCCTAACTGCATTTCATATGTTTACTCGTACTTCCTTTATGTAGTTGAATGTGTAAATAAGGGACAGGTGTAAAAATGTTTTATCGTTATCAGTTTTACTCATGCTTATTATGTATTTTGTATACTTGTACTAAACTTAATGCTAAGCTAGGTGATCACCATTAGTCCTCTGTACTCCCAATGGAGCATAAGGAATCAACAAAGGTTCTCCAACCAATCTTGTAAAGTCAGGATACCTCAAACCATGTCCTTGTGGCTTAATTTAGTTCTTCCTGTATTGTGAATCTCCATGTCCCCAACGGCCTGTCCCTTTTTCATTGAGGTGCCCAAGTCAAGGCAGAATGGGAGTGTCTTGTTTTTTTTCCATTCCTAGTATGTGGCCCGGCCACTTCCATATTCATCTTTTGACGTCTTTAGTAATGTTCTCGATGCCCGTTCGTCTAGTCATTTCCTTATTTGTCACAAGCTAAGTGATACTGTCACTTATTTTTCAACTGAATTACCTTCATTAATTTAATCCAACTCATAATTAACTTTCCTCCTAGTTAATTGCTTTTATCTGAAGAAGGCACAAGTTCGAACATGTTTTTCATTCAATCAAGCTTATTCTACCTTTTCAACTACTAAGCAGCCATGATTTTCTTAGATTTTTTTTATCTCCCCACATACTAACTATTTATCAATTCTGATCTATCTTTCTTACACTCTCTATTTTTTCTTCTGAAAGTCACTTTCACTCTATTTTTGCTACATTTTGTTTTAAACTAAACAAACTTACTCAAGAGATGATATTCAGCAATTTCTTGTAAATATTTATGGCCGAAAACAAGACGTCCATCACCAAGTTCTTGTAATGTAATACCAGCAGCTAGTCTGAATTGTAGCCAGTAATAATTGGTGACCTCATGGTCACCTTCATAACCGATATTTTTCAAGATGTTGAGGATCTGACTTTGGGCAAGTCCATTACGAGATATAGCTATTAAACAGAGGGAGTCCATGACCCATCCTGTGTAATCTGTGGATAATGGAATAACTTGAAAATACTAAAAATAAGTATAAAGTACTGAATGATGAATGTGCAAATGTACATATACATTACATAATATATAAAACAGCCTAGGAGTTTAAGAATGCCATACAAATTTTACTGGACTCGTTTATACTGTAAGACATAGGGTGTGCTGAATGATTTTTCTTTTGTTCTCTCTCTCTCTCTGAACCTTAAGTGCCCAGGGCACATGGGGCTTCCGCAAGGGTTTTCCACAAATGCCTGTCCTTTGCCTTTTTTTCTGCTCTTGCCCAGGTGAGCCCTCTATTGCTCAACATCCTCTCTGTTGTTCTTCTCCATGTCTCTTTCGGTCTACCCTTACTTCTGTTCCCCTGTGGTGTCCATCTTTTGTTCATCTACTATAAATTTTGTGCTCAGATTCCCTATTCTTTTGTTCATTAGCTACAAGTTTCGTCTCCTTCTCTCACTCCCATAAACATGCATGGACATGCACGCAGAGACAGACACATCTGTAAACTGCCTTACCAAACCCATCATCCTCAAATTTGAATTCTGGCGAGTGAGTGGACGGTTTCCAGCTGTACTCTTCCACCCAGTTTCGAACACACATTGACCAGAAATCTCGCAAAGACCACATCTGGAAAGTAAATTTACAGGTAAAAAAAAAAAGATTCAGAAACAAATACATAATATGGGTAAAATATTAAGAAAATATAATATGGGTAAAATATTAAGAAATAAACTACAAAGTCAGTAAAGAAAAATGAAACTGAAATGGGGAGAAGGGAAAAAAGTGACAAAAGAAGGTGAGCAGTAAAACAAAGAAACAAAAAATTACAGTAAAAAAAAAAAACTGAACTAAAATATAGGTGATCATAAAGTCCTTCCCTGATTCATTAATAAGTATATTATTGAATCATTAAACACTATGCCAGATAAAAACACGAACACTGTGGTATTATGCACGCCAATTCTTAGTTTTGTTATTTTTCCTGTACGGGTAGCGCTGCAATCAATAGTATCAAACTGGTGTCTACGAAGGAGAAAGTCCAGTGTGTTTTGTGGTATCATGAAACAAGTTCACTAGTTAAACGAAGGTTCAGAAATGAATAATGGATGAGATTCACCATTTGTTAAAAGCATCAATTTGAAGATTTTCAGACACAGGTAGCTTTCCCACCCAATTAAGGAAATTAAAAGGAGGACATCTATCGCTCTTCAGAAAGTAAAACGACAAAAGAATCTGTGGAGAGGAACAGACAGAACTACAAAAATATGATTTTTAAGGGCATGCATTTTTCCTATCGCAACATATGCCTGTGAGACCTGGACACTTAACAAAACAGCTGAGAAACACATAAATGCCTTTGAATGTAAATGCTACGAAAGAGTTCTTCAAATACCATGGGCACAAAAAAGAACAAATATATCCATACTACAAGAACTTAATATTGAAGAAGGCTGGCTAGTAAAGAAGATTAAAGAGAGAAAACTTAAATATTTGCACATCATTTCTTGAATACAAACTTTCCAAAGAAATGAACTAAGAGGGATAGTCCAAAATATTACCACTCTTGATACTTTTTTAATGGGGCTTTCTGGACATATTGTTCAGCTCACCAGTTCCTGACACTGAAACTTTGAAGGCAAGGATAATGGATGTTTCTAGCAATGGTGATTAAAGAGATGTTGGATAATACAAAGCAAACAAATTGAGTATCGCTTAGATGTTCTATGAGCAACAAACAAAGCAAATGTTGAATGCACAAATAAAGCAAAAAAACTTTGAGCTGAGGTCAAATTTTTAAAAAAGTCACATGTCTGTATTTATATGTCTAATAAATGTTTGAAATCAGGGAAGGACTTCATGCTCACCTTGTGTCGTTAAAACAAATTAGACTCTTTTGAAAATAAATGTGTAAGGAAAATACTCAGTATAGAAGTGGAACAAATTCCAGAAGAACGCAGAATTAAGGAAGATGAGCAAACAACAACCTGTCTCTTGGGTGATTAGAGAAAGGAGATGGACATATGTTGGTCACGTGATGAGAAAAACAGTCAGAGAATCCCAAAACAAGCCATCAAGTGGAACACATCAGGCCAAAGAAAAAAGGTCGACCACATGAAACTCAAAAGAGGACACTGTTAAGAGAGGCCAAACTAGTAGCCATAAAATCCCTTGAGGCTTAAAATCTCACAGAAAACAGGAAAACATGCGAGCCCTATGTGATGTTTAACAGCACAGGAAGAATGTAAGATGTGTCATTAAATAAAGGAACTAGGATTGTATCCAATTTTGTCTGAATAAAAGAGTTAGAATTTTTTTCTAATCTTACCCCTCACCTCAGTGTATACTTCCATGAAACTTTCCATTTTACTGTAAACTCTGTAACATGCTATTTCACTACCAATGACCCTTGACCCTAGAGCTGTCTGCACTATCTTGCAAAGAGCCAACCGTTTCACAGCTTGTTCTCCACCAATCAGCTGTCTTAGATTAGGCATATGTGCTTCAATCTGAAATAACATAAATGTAAAAAAATAACATGTTTTCTATCTGTTTTCTATACTTTTTGATTAATTGGTTGGTTACAGATAAATAAACTTCACAGGATTAATGAATAAACTTTATTTTCATAGGATTAAAAAAAAAACTGGGCATATACACTCTGCCTTTCTCCACTCTGCTCTTTATCTCTCAACTTTTCCTCTATTGCAGGCTTTCAACACTGTTTTAATACAAATGTAATATAAATGTAAATTTAAAGATGAAATGAAATTCTTGCATTCAACCGTACACATAACATTTTATAATACAAAAATAAGGACATTGCTAGTGGTGATGATTATGGAAGCTGTAATGTTGATCAGTGAAGAAATGATTATGGTAATGATAATAATCATGCCGTGGTGATGCTTATTAGTAAACAAATGATTATGGTAATGATGGTGATATTGATTAGCAAAGGAATGATTATGCTAACAGTATTAGCAATGTTGCTCAATGAAGCAATAATACTGATAATTTTGGTAGTAACAGAGATTGTGGTGTTACAGCAATAATTACACTGGTGATGATAATAATAAGTGATGTTAGTAACAATGTTATCATCAATGCTAACAAACAGCTATGATTAAAAAACTAAGTCAAAAGGGTGCTAAATCTCAAATATCATTCCATGTAAATTTAGAGTTACCTAATATACTTTTTAAATCTCACACCTGAATTAAGATATACATACAAAAAACAAATTAACTCAAACGTTACCATAGCCACTGTGGCACTCGTCTCAGTCAGAGACACAGGAAAGCTCACAACAGTAGTATCAAGACGCTGTGAAAGGCAGCGATGAGATATATCAGAACAAGTGGTCGTAAAAATTAACTTGCAGGTAGTTGGCAAGTATTCTGGCAGCCAATCAAATTCTCTATGTGAGTTTAGCTCATTGACACCATCCACCAAAATAACACATGGAGCAAGGCCAATGGCAGCAACAAATGCCTCACACAAGAACGGGAAGTTGTTTTCATAAAATTCTGCCTCCATATCTCCACAGATACTGTTTGGCTCACATGTTTCTAAGAATGTTAAAAGAAAATCATTGGTGATTATGATGATGATGATGTGACAAAATCACAGACAGATTTAAATAAGAGCAGTTCTTTTATGCTTTAAATTCACATTTTAAACATGTGATAGCATTTTTAATAATTATTTTAATAATAGAGAAATGCAGAGAGTTTAATATGAATCTATATTTATTCTTTATAGACTACTCAAAGGCATTTGATTGTGTACAACACCAGAAACTTTGGGAAATAATGGATAAAATGGGATTTCCAACACATTTGATACAATTAACATCACTGCTGTATCTAGACCAACAAGCAGCAGTAAGAATAAATGGTGAAACAACAACTTGGTTTGACATAAAACAAGAGGTCCGTCAGGGGTGCATAATGTCACCCTACTTATTTAACTTGTATACTGAGAATATAATGAGGAATGTTAGAGAAGATGTAGACAAAGAATATTATGATGCCATAACAATTAGAGGTTATGAAATACCAGAGACTAGATATGCTGATGACACAGTGTTACTGTCCACAACACAAAAAGGAGTGGAAAAACTAATTATGTCAGTCCGTAAGAACAGCGAAGAGCAGAACCTCTATCTTAATGCAAAGAAAACTAAATTGATGACAAGTGACAAAACAAACAAGGCAGCTGAAATATATATCAATGAGGAAAAATTGGAAGAAGTGGAGAGTTTAGAATATCTTGGATCACTACTAACTAATAATGGAGATACAATGAGGGAAATTAAAAGGACATCTATCGCTCTTCAGAAAGTAAAACAAATAAAGAATCTGTGAAGAGGAGCAGACAGAACTACAAAAATAAGATTTTTAAGGGCATGCATCTTTCCCATCGCAACATTTGCCTGTGAGACCTGGACACATAACAAAATAGCTGAGAAACACATAAATGCTTTTGAATGTAAATGCTACAGATGAGTTCTCCAAATATCATGGACACAAAAAAGAACAAATACATCTATACTACAAGAGCTTAATATTGAAGAAGGCTGGCTAGTAAAGAGGATTAAAGAGAGAAAACTTAAATATTTTGGACACATTAAACGTCATGATAATTTAGAGAAGACTGTATTGGAAGGATACATAATGGGAAAAAGAAAAAGAAGACGACCAAAACGAAGATGGTTGCAAGAAATCATTGACGATCTGCAAATGGACGCAGCAGCAGCAGCAGGCCATCTTGCTCACAACTGAGAGACCTACAGGAGTGCTGTTTGGGAGGCAAAGTTCCGCAAGGGATATGCAAATGAATGAATGAATGATAGCAGGATTTTAAAAATAGCAAATGTCTTCCTGAGAAAAAGTATTGATTATGAAAAGATCAAAAGATCAAAGATTATGAAAGAACATAAACTCTGGTGTTAAGTAACCATATTAAACTGTCTGCTAGCAGAGGTAATGTTTCCGTGTATATAACGTATAATGTATGTAACCTTATATAAATATAGTCCTATCATGCTACAGAGCAGTTGTTCTCACACTTGTTAATGCACATTTCTGTTGTGGCACACCTCTGTTCTCAATGCTAAACTCTTGTGCAGTTAACCAAATATTTTTAGCATTTTCAAAATGTACACACAACATTGACTGTACTCATTTTTAGAATGAAAATAATTTTGATAGCATTTTAAGATTTATTATACAAGGTATTCTTTTCAATGTAAAATGTGAGGCAGCTTGAAGACATAGATTTCCTGCCAGTTCAGCTTGCAATTACATCTTACATCTTTCCTGTGCTGTTAAACGTCACATAGGGTTCACATGGTAGTTCGCCAAGTTTTCCTGTTTTCAGTGAGCTTTTCAACCTCATCAAGGGATTTTATGATTACTGGGTTTGGCCTCTCTTAACAATGTCCTCTTTAAGGTTTCACGTGGTCGACCTCTTTTTCTTTGGCTCGTTGTGTTCCATTTTATAGCTTGTTTGGGTATTCTCTGATTGTTTCTTCTCATCACGTGACCAACATATGTCCATCTCCTTTTTCTGATCACACATGAGACTGGTTGTTGTTCAGTCTTCTGCCTTATCTCTGTGTTGTTCTTGAATTCGTTCCACTTTATATCGAGTATTTTCCTTAGGCATTTGTTTTCAAAATAGTCTAATTTGTTGTTTATTTCTTTAGTTGTTTTCCAGCTTTTGCATGCATATATTCTTTGAATTGAATAATCTTAACTTGGTTTTTGTGCTTATAACTTTTGAATGCTATATATTCTCAAGGTTCTTTAAGGTCAGTGTTGCTTTTGCAATTCTAATTCTAACTTCCTTTCTGGTGTCACCATCCTAGTCTACATATTTGCTGAGGTATGCATGGACTGGACTAAGAATAATAACAAATTACTGTAAGCTCTCCACTTGCCAGTTATTTATCATATAAAATAAGTAAAAAATGTGCTGTAAGTTGGTCAAAAATATTTTTTACTCTAAAAATTTTACTCAAAACACATCTAGCTCCTTCATGGCATACCTCCTGCTCTCTCAAGCCTCATCACTGTGCCATGGCATGCTGTCTAAAACATCATACAGCAGAGTCACCTAAGGTTATGGCATCAGTGCCCATATTTTCATTTTCACTAGACTGTGGTCGGCACTGACTGCCTTTCTGTCCCCAGTTTTACAGGGAACTGGGGATCTGTTTTTATAACTAGGTGTCTCCAGCCAGAATTGAACACTAACGTATGTGAGAAAGCTGAGTGCCATATAATTTACAATCAGGGAAACAGCTAAAGTAATGATGCACACTTTTCCCACCCCTAGCTTTCAGTTGATTTTTAAAATTCTGTAGTACAAAATTAACTGAGCAAAATTTCCTTGTAAAAGTACTCGGCTGCCACATATTTCAGAAATGACCTCCAAACCAGTTCATCTGGAAAATAGACCTTGGAAGACTTACAACTGCCTGCTGGGCAAGGTACAGCATTTTGAAACTGTGCACATGGGCTTCTGTAACTGACAGGAAGTAGGATATCAACCCTGGTCAAATAAATGATACAGTAAGGGAAAGCAAAATCAAAAGTAATTAATTAAACCAGCTTTTGTTCCAAATACAGTGAGATTCTCAAGTGGACACTGCTACATTTGGTGGCAGTGTTGTGGTTAGAGCACTCACTTGGTAACCAGAAGATCCCTGGCTCAAACCCCCACCGGGGCAGAATGTTTTTGGGGGGCTGACCAAAACTGGGTTCAACTTTGCTTCAAAAATAATGGGTACATAGGATTTACCTGGAAAAACAAAGGCAATGAGCACAGGTGCTGGCCTCCCTACCTCGCAGAGGCCTAGAAATGTGAAGGCACTAACACTTCACACCTTTAACACAAGCAAATGCCATGAGACATAATTTTATACAGTTATGTCCCACATGGTTACATATATCAACATTTCTAATATCATTTCATAAGAAAAGAAGATTCAAAGGCTGTGGGCTATCATATCTCACCAATCAGTAAAATTAATACTTGAACCACTGCTCACTTTAACTCTTTGAACCTACCTGACAGAAAATGCTGCCTCCTTAAGGTTGTGATGCACTGGCATAAAATGTAAATGATGTCTGCACTTTTCTTTGATGCTGACACGAAGTGGGAGATGACACTAATGTGTGGGTTGTCTTTCTTGAATTCACTCAGCCAATGAACAGAAAGGGTTGATTTACCAACCCCTCTGCCTCCAGTTAATAACATTATAGAAGAATTCTGGTCACCGCTGAGAAATAAATTATAAAAGACCATCAGTGGCCAGATGTGTTAATAAAAATCACACTAAAATGTATTTTATACACATGTCATGACTGTAGGTAATTAATATAATAGTGATATCACAAAGAAAAAGAAAAAAGAATAATACATGCTTACATTTTAAGCTCCAATGTGCATCATATATTTAACTGTGTAAAAAAAGATCAAATCCCCATTTCCATGCCATTAAGACATATTGGGGATGCTGTGTTATGCCTCTATTTCCAAGCCCTTAAGCACATGAAAGTGTGATGTGGTCAGTATAATGCCTGAATTCATTTATCTTCCCAGATTTCCCTGGTACCCAATTTTAGAGGCTGGGTGGACTCCCGGGACCTTTTTTGGAGTGGTGGTACCAGATAAAATCCCCGCTGCTGGGTTGAACTGTGTAGGTAAGGCAAAAATTAAAATAACAATAACACAGAATAAAACAAATAAATCAAAGATAAAACTTACAAAGTGGCTACATTATTGGTTTATATGCAATTTATATCACAGTCCCATCGGTAATTAAGATAAAAATGAATAAATGAAACTGAAAGTTCTTAAAGAATTCAAGCATAAAATTTGAAATGTCATATAAACAACATTGATGACAAGAGGGAAAATAGATCTAAAGTTTTATACACATACAAAATTCCAAGAAACTAAACCAAAAATATTAACCCTTTAACTCCTGAGTTAATTTCCCTACTGTTCCAGAATCAATTTTGAAGAGAAATTTTGGCAGAAAGAAACTGGAAGGAAGTTACTCTATAACTTAAAAACATGCGTCATGTCAGAAGTGTGCTACTATTCATTTTACTTAGACTTTGCCTAAATATAGCTCTGAGCACTGATTAAATAGGTCAGCAAGACCTACCAACCCTACCAATGCTGCTCTGGAATGAAAGAGTTTACAAATTATTACAGTTTTGTGTACTTTGCTGCCAGTGAGTGGTTGCCATTCCTGTCTGTGCTGGATACTTTAACCAAAATATCATGGCCTCCACCCTTGACATCTGCTCTGGTGCAGGATGTGGCAAAATCTGTTAGTTGCTGCAGTACTTCTTCTACTTCTGGTGTCTGAACAAATGCCTCTGAGTGACTGTTGGCAAAGGAGTCCTGTGCAAGCCATTCTGTATACTCAGCCATGTCTGAAGAGTCAAAACAAAATTATGATGGAAAAGACCACATAAAAAGAGCATAAGAAGAACATCAAGAAAAAAAAAATGGAGATATTCTTCCTAGAAGGACCGTTGTGGAATACTATTAAGAAAATTACAAATTATCACATAATTTCACCAGGAAATGGTACATGATGATGATGAAACAAAAAAACAAAATAAAAAAGACAACAAACAAACATAAAAGTTGTTTAATAATTAAATTCCAAAAACATTCTTTAACAATCTGAATACAGTAACAATATATTACCCTTAACATTTAACTTACCATGGTGTGTTTAAAGATACTTAACGGTACAGTGGATACCGCAATGAGAGAAGAACAAGCAAGATTTCGAAAAGGGAAAAACTGTCTCAACCAGATCTTTACTCTAAGAATAATACTTGAAGAACATACTGAAAAGCTAAAACCATTAATCCTGAACTTCACTGACTTTAAAAAAAGCATTGATAGCATACACAGAGAATGTCGAGAATTTTAAGAATATATGGAATACCATCTAAAACTGTCAACATCATTAAGGATCTCTACAACAGAGAGTTTGTACAGTCAATACAGAAGAAGGAATGAGCAAATGGTTCCAGATTGAAACAGGCGTGAAACAAGGATGTATAATATCCCCTTGCATTTGGAATTGCAATGGACTTCATAATGAAATAATTCTGCACAGGTAAAATAGGCATTTTTTGGTAATGGGACACAACTAGAAGATCTTGATTTTGCAGATGACATAACTCTTGTCAGTGACAATGTGAATTCCATGCAAGAAAAAACAGATAACCTGTCTTCACTGGCTAGCAAAATAGGACTTGAAATTAACAAGGAAAAAAACAAAAATAATGAAATTTCTCATTAATCACGAAAGAAAAATATACTCAGAAGGAACATGTGTTGAAGAAGTACACCAATTTGCATATCTCAGCAGATACATTAGACCAGGATGATGACACAAAATCAGCATTGACCTTCAAGAACCTCGAGAACATAAGGCATTCAAAAGTTATAGTCACAAAAACCAAGCTAAGATTATTCTATTCAAATGTAATATCCACCCTAATTTATGCAAGTGAAAGTTGGAAAACAACTAAAGAAATAGACAACAAATTAGACTCTTTTGAAAAAAAAAATAGACTCTTTTGAAAACAAATGCCTAAGGAAAATACTTGGTATAAAGTGAAACAAATTCAGGAAGAATGCAGAGACAAGGCAAATAAGCGAACAACAACCTGTCTCATTGGTGATCAGAAAAAGGAGGTCGACATATGACAGGCATGTGATGAAAAGAAACAGAGAATCCCAAAACAAGTTATCAAGCTGTTGGAACACAACAGGCCAAAGAAAAAGAGGTTGACCACGTGAAACTCTAAAGAGGGCATTGTTAAGAGACGTTAAACTAGTAGGCATAAAATCCCTTGATGAGGTTGAAAAGCTCACTGAAAACAGAAAACTTGGTGAACTACCACGTAAGCTCTATGTGACATTTAACAGCATGGGAAGGATGTAAGATATAAGATGTAAGAAGTGTGTTTAAATAACTTCTCAAAAAATAAAAAACAGAATAACTACAGAAATATTGTTTTGCTCTGAGGTCAGGAGATCATAATTTTAAACTGCTGCAACTGCTAAAAATAGAAACTGCATCATTCCCCAGTAAAACATTACTACAGTGATTTTTATGTTACAGAAAAAAATGTATGTCGTGGATGTTGTTTGGAAGGTTAAAAGGTAAATTAACCACTATAGGAAATTACATTAACATTAAAGGAAATTACAGAGAAAAAAATTGCAGTTAAACCACAAATTTGTTTAATTTAGAGGTACAGCTTGTATTCGAGGTATCAGTGCCAACCATGACACTTCTCCAATAAGTCAATAAGTGCTGAATATATGGAAGGCATCATATATTTTCTAAATATTATGAAAGTAGTCTTTGTCAATAATAAGACCTGCTGTCATGTATGGATCAGAAAAGTGGAGTACAACAAAGAAAGATGAACAACAATTGCAGATCTTTGAGAACAAGATCCTAAGAAGAATCTTTGGGCCCATAAAGGATATCAACAGTGAAGAATGGAGAGCTAAAAAGAGCACTGAACTTAACAGTTTTATTTAAAGCCCAACGAATTATAAATGTCTTGAAACTGAACAGACTACGCTGACTGGGGCATGCAGAAAGAATGGAAGAAAACAGACAAATGAAAATGATGTATGCACAAGAGATGCAGGAAACAAGACCAAGGGGTAGACTGAGACAGAGGTGGAAAGACAACATAGAAGAAATTGATGTCACCAACTGGAGAGAGAAGATTATGAATGGAGAGGAATGGAGGTGAACTTTATCTGCAGCAATGAGCCTTAATGGCTCGGAAAGCTGAAGAAGAAGAAGAACTCTAGGTAGTGAATAATTTAAACAGTTTAATTCTTTGACTATATACAGCAAAATCTATACTAGAGAACCAGAAACAAAAATGAAAAATTCACAGTTAAACTGTATAACATTGAAAACTATCTGAAACCACAAGAAAAGGCAACAAAAACTCTTGGACACATCTTAGAAAACCTGAAGATCAAAACTCAAAAGAAAAAAGAATGGCAGGGAGATCAAGAAAAAGTTATCTGAATGGGCTGCTGAAGTGGCACAGAAACAGAAAAGCAACTGATCTGATGAGAAATAACAATACAGAAGCATGTTCACTAACACATTTCAGTACAATGATAATGAACAAATGAGGGTATTCTTTGTCTTTTGTCTCCTCATCTAGAAGACTGACAGTTCAACACAAAGATTAGGTCATTGTTAATGTTATCTGTTCCATCATTAACTTTCCAGTCTTGTTTCTAGAATAAACAAATATATTTAAAACACTTGCCTAATCACAGTCTATCACAAACATCCTAGCCACTTCACAAGCAAAGACCATTTACCTAAGAGTTTAAAATCATGCAGAAGCGGAGGCAACAAAATGTCAATGATCTGCAGCCAGTCTTCAAGGACCAAACTCCCCAGCTCTTCCAAAGTGCGGAAATACTTGACTGGCACACCCTTGTTAACCAGCCTTTGTCTGAGATCGTGGATTTTAAGTCTAGCTTCCTCAGATTCAGCGCAGTACATGCTTATAATCTCACTTCTATCTTGCAAGCTTCCAGAACTACACAAAAGTTTATCCTCCAGGTGATCTGATTGTCTGTAATACAGGGTCACATACTGGCTGTCACTCACCAGAGCTCCTTGGATGACTTCCAGCTCTGTTATGCTCCTATACTGATGACCTGATTGTTCAAGGAGAAATTTTAAAAGTTGCTTATATTTTGACTACTTAAAAACTTGTTTGTTTTAAATCTAGTTTTCACACAAACTTTGAAATTTATTCTAGATATGTGAAATTATGTTGGTAATGTTCTGGGTATACAAAGAACTTGGCTTTAGTTGTAAATATTTCTCAAACATTTGAACACAGAACTTCATGGTTATTTGAACACAGAACTTCATGGTTAAAAAGGACACTTTACAGTAGATTTCAGCAAGTAATGGCAAGTGTGATTCAGTTACATGTCTGCAGAAGAGAATTTCAACACTCAGTCATAGCATCACTACAAGATATGTATACTTTTTATGAGTTTAACAGAAACAAAATCATATAGAAGAACTTCAGAATGGAGTGCAAGAAAGCGCAAAAAAAAAAAAAAAAAAAAGATCTTAATGATACTTCTAAGCATAAGTGGCATCAGCTTTTTGAAACAGTTTAACAATAAATATCAGAAATATAAACTCTCATCATCATCATCAGGTGCCATGCTGAATGGCGTTGGCTATTATGCTTCTCCAGAGTACACGATCTTTTATGCAGACCATCAGCTCAGTTGGTGATATCCTCTCACACCATCTCATCAGACTATCCAGTATCATTTTGCTTGGTCTTCCCCTGGCTCTCCTTCCCTCTGTTTTTCCTGTTATTAAAATATTTCCTTCTCATTGCATGTCCTATGAAATTACATTGTCTCTCTCTTAGAATTTTGACAAGATTTTTTTGGCTCTCCAACTCTTCTCATATATTCTCCATTAGTTATTTTTGCTATCCAGGGAATTCGCAACACTCTTCTAATAAACCACATTTCTACTGCTTCCAATGATTTTTGTGCAGACTTGCCTATTGTCCATGATTCACTTCCATATAACAAGATAGGTTCAATATAGCATTTTAGGACTCGTTTTCTAACATTCATTGATAAGGATGTGCCGCATAATACGTTTCTCATTCTCTAAAATGCAGTCTTTGCTTGGCCTATATATATATATATATATATATTCTGTAGGTTTAAATTATCTAAGTTAGGAAAAATATCTTCCCTGAGCCAAATAAAATTACTAATCTTTAATCTTATAACTGAAAATGTTAGTAAAACTACATTAACTCAAATTTCAAAATACAAATACAAAGAAAGACATAAAGAAATTGAATTAAAATGCATATACAAGGAAAAACATCAAGGAGGTGAATTAAGAAAATATGAACACAAGGAAAGACACCAAGAAACTGAATCAAAAATTAGGATACAAGGAAAGATACCAGCCGCCACAATAAGAAACAAAACAACTCCTACCTTCCTGCAACACCCAAGGATGACTTCCTGCACAGGCCACAAGAAAATTTTTATCCAGCCAATCATGTTCTACCAGGACCTCAAATCTTCCCCACTTCTTTGGCTGAGCCAACGGTGTATTATTTTCATTCCTGTAGGGGCCGTAAGTCTCTCCTAGCAAGCACAGAAAAAAGGAGAACATCTTCTTACAGCATCCAATAGATTCTTGAGAAGCAATCCTCTCTGTGCGTCTCTGTCTCCAGGCATCCAGCACAGGTCAGCTGGATCAAAATATGATCCTCGGAGTTTACATAATTCATTAAGCTTCGGGAAAACTTCATTGGAGAGATGTCTTCTTTCTTCTGAGAAATCTAGAGGCGTTGAACATATGTAAGGTGTAATAGGTTTTCTAAGCTCAAACTTAGTCTTGTCAGGCATTGTTGTGGAGGATCTAGCTGACAGGCACTTGTGCTTAAATCTTTACTCATTCACCCTGAAGATAAGAGTAAATATCAATTCATTTCTTAATCTATGAACATGGAGCTTTCTGACACACATATTTTGCCTATTTTACCCTAAAAAGGACTTTTAAAAAATTACATTAGTTGAGAGATATATAAGTATTTGGAAAGGAATAAAAAGTAACTCAGTGACTTTCTCATCAAATAAAACGCTGAATGCACAATGCCACAACCACCGCTTTGTGCAAAATTAAATTACCTTATTTCCTTGAATCTTCATATTATCTTGTCTGCTCTACTAATACTAACCTGTGTTGTGAATCTAGTGAGTCCTCTTCTGTTTTTTATATGTTTTATATGTTCTTTTCACTTCTTTGTCAACACAAGCCTGATGCAGACCAAGCACAGTGAAGGAATCAAGTGGAAACAGCCAACCCCATGTACCGCTGTTCTTTTAATCATGTTCTCACTAAGAATTACTTCATGACTTCCATATCATTGCTTACCACTTCCATTACAAGTGAATGAATGTTCAAAGGGCACATACCCAAGTCAGTCTTTGAACAGCTTTTCAATACTCAGACATTGAAATCATGCAACTAAAAGATAATCACTGAAGCAACACCAATAATATGCAGTTACAACTGGGGTACCACTTGAAAACTTTCACCATAAAAGAGTCCAGTAAGTTCTAGCTAACCCTATAAAAGCAATGAGGATTTATTTCAGTTATTTGTTGACAACTACATGTAAAAAAAAAAATCAATTTAGTTCTGGAATGTTCATAATCCTTCTAAAGATCTAGGGCTTTGCTTTTAGAATACGTCCTCATGTTAATATTAAAACTTTCTCCACACACTAGTGGTCTTCAAAATTTCTTTTGTAACATCCAAATATCCATTCACCCATACTCCTTGGCACTTATCCAGTTCAGCAGGCTTTGTGGTCTCTTATAGAACAGCAGCAGATTCTCTCCACTTCTCATGGTCTGCAGCCAACCTTCTGTGGCACCCTAGCTTTGTTGCATCAAATTCAGTTCCTCATCAGATTGTTTTTAGATGACCTCTCTTCTTTTCTTTTCTTCTCATATATTTTACATGAAGGTTCTAGCAGCATCTATTCAGACTACATGATGAAATCCAACACTCTTTTGCTAAAATCATATGCACATCTTTCAGTGGGAAAATCTTTATTATTTAATGTCTGTGATCAGAAAATTCTCAAAATCTTTCTTTTGTACATTGTATACAGTGCATTTGTGTACAGTTAAACAGTGTGCATTGATGACAATGCAGCCATTTCATTGCTGGTTGTGTGCATTGGCTATTTCCTTTCTGGCTGTGTGCAATGAGGGTAATATGGCCATTTTTTTTCCTAACTGTATTGTGCAGCGATAACAATGTGGCCATTTCCTTCTTGGTTGTGTACAGTGTGGACAATATGGTCATAATCTTTCTGGTTGTATGCAGTGAGACCAATTTAGCCATTTCCTTCTTTGTTGTATGCAGTGATGATAATATGGCCATTTCTTTTCTTGTTGTATGCAATGATGACACTGTGGCCATTTGCTTTCTTGTTGTATACAATGATGACAATATAGCCATCTCCTTCCTTGTTGTATACAATGATGACAATATAGCCATTTCCTTCCTGGCAATTCTCATGCATGCTACTCCATTCAGAAACATGGTCAGAACAGTTTGGGTACAAATTTATTTTGACTGAAATTCTGTACGTGGAGGATTTTCTCACGTTAGCAAAAACTATGTTGGCTTTATTTATTTTATGTTTATGTTTTGTGTCTCCCAGTCAATCAGTCATTTGCACATCCCTTGTGGAACAGCACTCCTGTGGGCCTCTTAGTTGTGTGCAAGATGGCCTGCAGCTGATGCATCCATTTGCAGATTATCAACCATGTCTGGCAGCCATCTTCGCCTTGGTCTTCCTCTCTTTGTTTTTCCCATTATGTACTCTTCTAAAACTGTCTTCTCTAAATTATCATGATGTTTAATATGTCTAAAATATTTAAGTTTTCTTTTATTTAATCTTCCTTACCAGCCAACCCTCTTCAGTATTATTAAGTATGGATATATTTGTTCTTTTTTGTGTCCATTATATTTGAAGAACTCTTCTGTAGCATTTACATTCTGTAGCATTGTGTCTCCCATCAGAAGTTATTATGGTGAAGGCTTTCATTGTTAATCTTACTGGCAAATCAGTTACAAACAGACTATCTAGTATGCCATTATGTTTTTTTTTTTACATTGCAAATTTTAAGAATGTTCAAATATTAAAGGCCTATCCTCCTTTCTTTTAACATTGCTAAATTTTAAAATGTTAAAATAAAGGCCTATCATCTTTTTTTTTTAACATTGTTAAATTTAAAAATGTTCAAATATTAAAGGCCTGTCATCACTGCACACTGGACATAAAGCGCTTCTATCTTCACCTGTGATGGATGACCTCAGTACAGTGCACATAGAACTGAGAAACCTGATGAATGGGAGGTGACTAGGAGAATTTGATCCAATGCCCAAAGTCTGAGACTGGCCAAGAGACCGTGTTTATATCAGTTTGACCAATCCTAGCCCATACAGTGGAAATACGTGCAGTGCAAATAGTACACATTTTTTGGTATTAGAACTTGTTCAGAATTTAATACTAAAATAATTTGATATTAATTCATATCTTTTTTTTTTTTTCAATATGGAAAAATGGCTCAAACCCACATGACTCTAAATAAAAACCATAACGGTAAAGAAATCTGGTCATCAGTTATTGTAAACTGTACCAAATGAAAGGTCTACATAAAGACTAATTTTTTTCTTACATTTTTAAATACTTCCAGTCTTACATAACCACAAGACTTTTAGCTCACCATTTGTGCTACATGTATCACAATATGAAAACCTCTGATATTTCAGAATAAAATTAAATTCTGCTCTGGAGAAACCATGATCTGAAGTCTATTATACAAGAAGAAAACCTCCATAGAAAAAAAAGAAGGATTAAATGACATTTTCTTGGCCTATCCTTATCACCCACAGGTGACCTAATTTATATAAGCTATGTGTGACATTACAATCTGAGGAACAAATGTTAGGAATGTTTGGTTCACAAATAGTGATCTATCCCCAGTAGAGATCATTTGGACTTTATTGTCAATCAAGGTTGAAGCTATTATTGTAAACTTATAATATATAATTAACTAAACAAGTAGTTTAATACACTCAGTTCAGAAGGATCAGCATATCCCCTTGTAATTTGGTGGTTCTAGAGCAAAATATCTAAGGACATTCCATAAAGTTTTTAAAAAATTTGTTATGGACTTTCCCACAGTCCCATGTTAAAAAAAATGTTTATTTCTGCTGCAGTCCCATCTTCATCTTACATCCTTCCCATGATGCTAAATGTCACACAGGGTAGCTTGCCAGGATTTCCTGTTTTTGGCAAGCTTTTCAACCTCGTCAAGGGATGTTATTCCTACTAAACTGGTCTCTCTTAACAATGTCCTCTTTAGAGTTTCATGTGGTTGACCTCTGTTTCTTCAGCCTGTTGTGTTCCACTTGATACCTTGTTTTGGTATTCTCTGACTGTTTCTTCTCAGCACATGACCGACATATGTCCATCTTCTTTTTCTGATCACCCATGAGACAGGTTGTTGTTTGCTTATCTGTCTTATCTCTGCATTGTTCTTGAATTCGTTCCACTTTATGCCGAGTATTTCCCTGAGTCATTTGTTTTCAAAAGAGTCTAATTTCTTGTCTATTTCTTTAGTTGTTTTCCAGCTTTCACATGCATAAATGAGGGTGGATATTACATTTTAATTGAATAATCTTAACTTGGTTTTTGCAGTCCCATCTACATGAAGCTAATTTTTATTTCTGCCATTGTTCCATGGATGTGAAAGTAACTTGTATGTGAATACCTAGTTTCCTCTTAATACACTGGCTGCATGTGTAGACAGTATGTCCTGATGTTTAGACTCTGCATGCAGACATCTCAGTTATCAAAAGATGATTTCAGTGGCAAACTTTCATATCAGAGACCTGGAACATTATTTTGAACTTCATTGGTGGTGCAGATAACAAACCAACAAAAATTTTGCATTAGAATTCTAAAAATGTGTGGCTTCATTACAGCAGGCTCCAGTGAAGACTGAGTTGCAGAGGATGCCCAAGAGAGAAGATAACTGAAGTCCAATGTGGTAGCATAACAGACAGTTGACCAACTGTGCTGGTGATAAAATATCAGGAATCAGGATCAGATCTATGAAGAAGCACAACCACCCAATAGACACATCAGATGATGATGATGATGATGATGATGATGGTGATGGTGGTGGTGGTGGTGGTAGTGGATGATGATGATGATGATGATGATGATATTACTTATAAGACTGTATGAGCTGAAGATGTTAAAATGCACCAATGCCCAGTAAACAGAACTGTCACTGTGAGAAACAGCACAGCAAGTTATAAGATAACACAATTGCACAGATAACACTCAACAGGATAGCTCCCTTCAGTTTTATCTCTACTGTAAAAACGTTTCCCTTATCTTACCAGCCATGAGCAGTTGTGATCCATTACACCTCTTATGTTCTGATGTTCTTTGTCTCTTTATCTGCTTCAGTAGGCCTCTGTGTACTAAACAATCTGTGCGTGTGCTTTTCTGCAAAGACTTGCTTTTGTTTTACTTTTTTTTCAGTTATATCTTAAATCATTGTCTTCTATATTTATGAGTATGTCTATTTCTTCATTTCTGTATTTTTCTGTCTACACATTACTTCATTGCTTTTATCATTCTATTTGTATATTTTTGTCAATCCTTTTCTATGTTTCTGTTGATCAACAGATCACTTCACTGTTGATCACTTCTCTGTGAATTTCTTCATTTTTCTTTTTTGTTTTCTTTCCCCTTATTTCCTTATCTTTTCTTTCTACCTATATCTTATGTTCTATTATTCTTAACTTCTCCATGTCTAACCCTTTTTTTTTAATTGTTATGTTTGCCTACTTATTTTGTTCAGTTTTCTATTTACCTGCCTACATAACTTTTGACCTCGGTTCTCTTTTCTATTTCACCATCTTACCGTTCATTCAACATTCTTCCATCCATTCATTCTTCCCCCCTTGCAATTAAGTTATCCTTCATCTCTCTCTCTCTCTCTGAAACTTAAGTGCCCAAGTCTTCCAAAAGGGTTTTCCATGAACACCTGTCCTTTGCCTTTTTTCCGCTCTTACCCAAGTGAACCCTCTATTGCTCAACATCCTTTCTGTTGTTCTTCTCCATGTCTCCTTTGGCTTACTCTTACTTCTGTTCCCCTGTGGTGTCCATCTTAGTGCTATTTTTGGTAGTGAGCATTTGGAGCACATGTCCCATCCATCGCCAGCGACTTTTCTCAATAATTGCTGTCAGTGACTTCATCTGCATTTCTGCCAACAAGATGGCATCATCTAGGTGTCTTTTTTTCCACTTGTTACTTTATCCACATTTTTAAAAGTTCATACATCCACCCATGTGTTCATTTTTCTCTTTTTGTCCTTTGTTTATTAAACCTTGCTAACTGCACAGGAGGTGAAGATGCTTGTCCAATGAGGCAATCAGCAACCCATAGTTGATATGCCAGCATCAGGGTCAGCGAACCATAGCTGACCAAGACCTTGTCCCACCTCTCCGAAGTACCCCCAGTAACAGGCCTAGCCCGGCTAACGGGGCAGGGATGGCCATAGTCCCCAAGGTGGTGGAGTCTGCTAAAGAAGCACTTCACACTCCCTGCTTTTTAGCTGTACTCCAAGACTGAAAAAATAGCTGCCATAACCTGCTCCCATGCCGATATGATGCTGTGCCTCAACACTTCTACAGCATCAGCTGCAAAAGAACAACAGCTCACAGTTACAGGGAGTTTGTACAAATACAAGTTAAATGCACATCTTTGTCAGTCAGGTCATAAGCAGTTAAATCTGTCCGTCAATATGTCTGTCTGACAGCGTATCTCTGTCAGCTGGCTCATTAACAGTTAAATCTGTCTGACAATCTGTCTGCCTGATGGCACATCTCTGTCAGTCACCTCATTAACAGTTTAATTTGTCTGCCAATCAGTCTGCCTGACTGCACATCTCTGTCAGTCAGTTCATAAAAAGTTAAATCTGTCTGTCCATTTTTCTGCCTGACTGCACACTTCTGTGAAATATTGCACCTACTTCCCATACTGCAGCTACTTTTTTTACTTACCCTTGTATAAACACATATGTTTAGCACTTCTCTGTCATTCTATATGTATGTTAACCTGCTCAGTCATAACACAAAGTGACAAAATAAAATTAGTTTCAAAGACAACAATAAAAAAGAAATAAAGTTAATGATGTCATGCCCTGGAGATATTGTGTTAGATTTCATATTTTTCAAGATCTGCTGGCATACAACGTTATAATGCAGTCCGCACTGTTCCTGGCTGCCATTCTTTCCCTGGTTCTAGAAGAAGGTTGGTACAGTAGTTGGGTGACTGGGGTGTCACCAGAGTTGAACCACTGATTCTGCCATGAGATATGAGCACATGAACCACCACACTACTCATATGCCTTTAAAAGATGAGCTTGCGTTTTAAAATTAATGCATTAAAATAGGACATGTAATACGTAGAAAGTCACTCCTGATCTCTTCATTTAAGGGATTATAACTGTTTAAATTTCTTCTCTATCTGTTCCATAACACTAGTCTTTTTATTTGACAGAGATGGGGTCATTGGCCCCATGTACAAAAGATGATGGAAACAAGGCTGATAGGTAGACCAAGATAGTGATGGAGAGACAATACAGAAGAGGATATACAGGAAATTGGTGTCACCAACTGAAGAGTGAAGATCAGGAGTAGTTAGGAATGGAAACAAACTTTATCTGCAGCAATGAGCCTTAATGGGTCAGAAAGATGAGAAAGAAGAAGTTAAAATTCCTTGTTTTCCATTCAGCAGTTATGAACCCAGCAGAGATCCATGCACATGGGTATGATTTTTACATGAATCTCAGCTTCTCTTGATGCACTTAAAGTGTGTGCACAAAATATATACTTTTGCATGTTTTATTTTACTAACAGACAATCTCTGTTCTAAGAAACCATGCAATCAGTCCCTGTTCTGATCAGGACCCATCATCCAAAGAAGAAACCACAATCTCAATAACAGAAATCTCAGTCACGTAATAAGACATAAGCCTAGAATCTTTTGCCCAGTTAGCAAACATTTGCTTGATGAATAAAAGATAAACACACTATCTAGACTATGGATGTAAACCACAGTCAACCAGCTATTCCTGGTGGTACTAGTCTGTCTCGCTGCCTGCCTTACCACTGAAAATATACTCATTTTATATGTTTTCTATATGCTTCTTAAGAAAGCATGTAAGGTACAGATGGCACTGTGTCACCTATTTCAGCATACAGGACATACAGTATTAGTGCTAACATTTACCTTGACCTGGATCATATCATTGAAACAAAGGAGGGAATGTTGGTGCCCATTTTCTCCTTGAACTGTCTCATGTCATAGAGGCAGATATGAGGGGATACAATGTTAGTGCTCATATTTTTCTTGACTTTTTCCATGGCAGTGAGGCATACACAGCATATAGTATTAATGTCTATATTTTCCTTGACATATTAAACGCCAATGAGAACATAGGAGATACAATGTTAGTGCCCATATTCTTCTTCACATATTTCATACCAAGAGTCTTGAGAACAAAAGTTACAAGCACAAAAACCAAGCTAAGATTATTCTATTCAAATGTAATATCCATCCTCATTTATGCATGCGAAAGCTGGAAAATAACTAAAGAAATAGACAACAAATGTCTGTATAAAGTGGAATGAATTCAAGAACAACACAAAAAGAAGGCAGATGAGTGAACAACAACCTGTCTCATGGGTGATCAGAAAAAGGAGATGGACATATATTGGTTATGTGATGAGAAGAAACAGTAAGAGAATCCCAACACAAATCATTAAGTAAAAATACAATAGGCTGAAAAAAAAGAGGTCAACCACATGAAACTAAAGAGGACATTTCTAATCTGCATTTCCCATCTGAAGTTATTACTGCTCCAAGGTATTTGAATTTCTGCACCTGCTTTAGAACAGTTCCGTTTAATTTTATACTGCATGTTGGTGGATTCTATTTCTTAGATATAACCATAGTCTCTGTCTTTTTGATGTTCAAAGTAAGGCCTTTCTGTTCACTTTCTTTGGCGAGAGATTTTGCAGGTCTTGTTGGTTCTCAGCTATCAGTACTGTGTTGTCAGCATTATGAAGGTTGTTCATATTGTATCCTCCAATTTTTATGCCTGGTTCTGTGATGATCGTTCTTAGAATATTCTCACTATACAGAGAAAAAAGGTCTGGAGATAGTACACATCCTTGTGGCACCCCTTGTTTTATAGGTTGATATTTCCAATTCTATTTTCAACTCTAATTGCTGCTTCTTGCTGCCAGTATAGATGTTTTACAATCCTCAGGTCTTTGCTGTCTATACTGACGTCTTCAAGCATTTTAATAACTTCATTATATTTCACCTTGTTGAATGCTTTGGTGTAATCAATGAAGCATAAGTAGAGATCTTTCTGTACTTCCAAAGCTCTTTCTGCTAGTGTTTGTAAAGCATAAATGGCATTGTGTGTTCCCTTTCCTTCAACAAATCCAAACTGTTCATCTGCTATTTCCATTTTTATCTTTTTCCTTGTTCTTCTCATAATAGTTCTCAGAAGTAGTTTCGTTATGTGACATGAGAGGCTGATAGTCCTATGGTCATCACAATCCTTTACACCTGGTTTCTTTGGTAGTGCTATAAATGTCAATTTAAGCAGGTCACTGGGATTATAACCACTGTTGTAAATGTCATTCAGCAACATGGTTATTATTTTTATTCCTTTCTCATCTAGAGCCTCTATTTCTTCTATTGTTATATTATCAGGCCCAGTCACTTTTCCTTTCTTCATGTGATTGATGGTATCTATGATTTCATCTTCAAGTATTGGTGGTCCATCACAGTTTTCATACGATGTTAGTGCCCATATATTCCTTGGCAGGTCAGGTGGTAATGTGGTAAATACTACACCTAACTGCCTTCCCTTTTCCATCTTTTCCTTTCCAGATGAGAAGCAAACCCAAGCTAAGATTATTCTATTCAAATGTAATATCCATCCTCATTTATGCATGCGAAAGCTGGAAAATAACTAAAGAAATAGACAACAAATGTCTGTATAAAGTGGAATGAATTCAAGAACAACACAAAAAGAAGGCAGATGAGTGAACAACAACCTGTCTCATGGGTGATCAGAAAAAGGAGATGGACATATATTGGTTATGTGATGAGAAGAAACAGTAAGAGAATCCCAACACAAATCATTAAGTAAAAATACAATAGGCTGAAAAAAAAGAGGTCAACCACATGAAACTAAAGAGGACATTTCTAATCTGCATTTCCCATCTGAAGTTATTACTGCTCCAAGGTATTTGAATTTCTGCACCTGCTTTAGAACAGTTCCGTTTAATTTTATACTGCATGTTGGTGGATTCTATTTCTTAGATATAACCATAGTCTCTGTCTTTTTGATGTTCAAAGTAAGGCCTTTCTGTTCACTTTCTTTGGCGAGAGATTTTGCAGGTCTTGTTGGTTCTCAGCTATCAGTACTGTGTTGTCAGCATTATGAAGGTTGTTCATATTGTATCCTCCAATTTTTATGCCTGGTTCTGTGATGATCGTTCTTAGAATATTCTCACTATACAGAGAAAAAAGGTCTGGAGATAGTACACATCCTTGTGGCACCCCTTGTTTTATAGGTTGATATTTCCAATTCTATTTTCAACTCTAATTGCTGCTTCTTGCTGCCAGTATAGATGTTTTACAATCCTCAGGTCTTTGCTGTCTATACTGACGTCTTCAAGCATTTTAATAACTTCATTATATTTCACCTTGTTGAATGCTTTGGTGTAATCAATGAAGCATAAGTAGAGATCTTTCTGTACTTCCAAAGCTCTTTCTGCTAGTGTTTGTAAAGCATAAATGGCATTGTGTGTTCCCTTTCCTTCAACAAATCCAAACTGTTCATCTGCTATTTCCATTTTTATCTTTTTCCTTGTTCTTCTCATAATAGTTCTCAGAAGTAGTTTCGTTATGTGACATGAGAGGCTGATAGTCCTATGGTCATCACAATCCTTTACACCTGGTTTCTTTGGTAGTGCTATAAATGTCAATTTAAGCAGGTCACTGGGATTATAACCACTGTTGTAAATGTCATTCAGCAACATGGTTATTATTTTTATTCCTTTCTCATCTAGAGCCTCTATTTCTTCTATTGTTATATTATCAGGCCCAGTCACTTTTCCTTTCTTCATGTGATTGATGGTATCTATGATTTCATCTTCAAGTACTGGTGGTCCATCACAGTTTATGATGTTAGTGCCCATATATTCCTTGGCAGGTCAGGTGGTAATATGGTAAATACTACACCTAACTGCCTTCCCTTTTCCATCTTTTCCTTTCCAGATGAGAAGCAAACCCATTCTTAGACCTGGGTTGACTTCTACCAATCTTTTCCATAAGAGATATGTGCACCAACCACGTTGATACTTAGACATCATATTGTTTAAATAACACAGTAACATGATAGTAAGTCACTGAACAAGTTGATGGGAAACACCAAGGATAAAGATCTATAGAGCAGCATGACTGTCAGCAAGGCACTTTATGATAATGGTGATGATGATAGTAATAATTTTTAGTGTTACATCAGAGAATCACAAAACAAGCTATAAAGTGGAACACAACAGGCCAAAGAAAAAGAGGTAGACCACGTGAAACTCTGAAGAGGACATTGTTAAGAGAGGCCAAATTAATAGGCTTAAAATCTCTTGATGAGGTTGAAAGGCTCACTGAAGACAGGAAAAATTGGTGAACTACCTTGCGAGCCCTATATGACGTGTAATGGCACAGGAAGGATATAAGAATGTTACATCCTGTTTTCTACCTGATGATGATGATGATAGTAATAATTTTAGCGTGTAATATCCTGAGTTTTTCACCATTACATATTTGAATCAACTTTTCCTTCTTTCCTTTGACATCCTAGATGTGAGGACTCAGCCTTTCTCTGTTACTTAATTGATACAAAAAGTGGTCAGCGAATCATGGATAGAGCACTTTCTCCATACCATGTTCTCAAATAAAGAAGAAAATATGAGTACACTTGACTGATGGGAACTTAATCAGCAAAATGATATACCTGGCTTCCTGCAATAGCTAGGATCAACAAGAAGGGGGAAGTGGAGAGTGGGACCAGTTTGTACTCCTGGGTACTGGGCTGCTGAAGTGGCTCCACTGCCCTGTTTTTCATCCCTCATTTCTTATAAGAGACAAAATTCATGATACACGACTCGATAGTAACTGACCCTAGGGTCAAACTTGGCTCTTCATGGCCCTAGTAATTGGCTGATATTTTATCTCAACTCAGTATTTTACACTGGAGCAAGGGGATTCGTAGCAACTTCCTCTGATGATCTGAAGGAGTTGTGTTGTTGTTCCACTCTCTACGGTAGAGAGTTTCCTGCATATGCACACTGACAACTTATAAGACGAAACGTTATTTAATACTTAAACTTGGCACAATTATATGAAATATATTGCAGAAATAATACTCTGAAATGAATCAAACTGAACTGGGAAATCAAAGTAAATTCTGTTATTAAAACATTTCCGCGGTAACAATGTTCTGTTTATAACATTAAAATCTATACTGTATACAATTTGTCTGGCGCAAATAAACTGTATTTTTAACTTGACTCTTTTTTTTTTAAAGTTACATAAAAGTACAGATAACAAACTGAAGGTATTCTCCTCTGCAAGACCTTTAGTGATTCCTTCCAAAAAAAAAAAAGTTTAAAAGCAACATTTAAAGGGCATATTTATACAAGTTTTTCTACTACCGGCCATCTGTGTTTTTCTTAACTTACACCAGTCACTTTTCCTTTCTTCATGTGATTGATGGTATCTATGATTTCATCTTCAAGTACTGGTGGTCCATCACAGTTTATGATGTTAGTGCCCATATATTCCTTGGCAGGTCAGGTGGTAATATGGTAAATACTACACCTAACTGCCTTCCCTTTTCCATCTTTTCCTTTCCAGATGAGAAGCATTCTTAGACCTGGGTTGACTTCTACCAATCTTTTCCATAAGAGATATGTGCACCAACCACGTTGATACTTAGACATCATATTGTTTAAATAACACAGTAACATGATAGTAAGTCACTGAACAAGTTGATGGGAAACACCAAGGATAAAGATCTATAGAGCAGCATGACTGTCAGCAAGGCACTTTATGATAATGGTGATGATGATAGTAATAATTTTTAGTGTTACATCAGAGAATCACAAAACAAGCTATAAAGTGGAACACAACAGGCCAAAGAAAAAGAGGTAGACCACGTGAAACTCTGAAGAGGACATTGTTAAGAGAGGCCAAATTAATAGGCTTAAAATCTCTTGATGAGGTTGAAAGGCTCACTGAAGACAGGAAAAATTGGTGAACTACCTTGCGAGCCCTATATGACGTGTAATGGCACAGGAAGGATATAAGAATGTTACATCCTGTTTTCTACCTGATGATGATGATGATAGTAATAATTTTAGCGTGTAATGTTACATCCTGAGTTTTTCACCATTACATATTTGAATCAACTTTTCCTTCTTTCCTTTGACATCCTAGATGTGAGGACTCAGCCTTTCTCTGTTACTTAATTGATACAAAAAGTGGTCAGCGAATCATGGATAGAGCACTTTCTCCATACCATGTTCTCAAATAAAGAAGAAAATATGAGTACACTTGACTGATGGGAACTTAATCAGCAAAATGATATACCTGGCTTCCTGCAATAGCTAGGATCAACAAGAAGGGGGAAGTGGAGAGTGGGACCAGTTTGTACTCCTGGGTACTGGGCTGCTGAAGTGGCTCCACTGCCCTGTTTTTCATCCCTCATTTCTTATAAGAGACAAAATTCATGATACACGACTCGATAGTAACTGACCCTAGGGTCAAACTTGGCTCTTCATGGCCCTAGTAATTGGCTGATATTTTATCTCAACTCAGTATTTTACACTGGAGCAAGGGGATTCGTAGCAACTTCCTCTGATGATCTGAAGGAGTTGTGTTGTTGTTCCGCTCTCTACGGTAGAGAGTTTCCTGCATATGCACACTGACAACTTATAAGACGAAACGTTATTTAATACTTAAACTTGGCACAATTATATGAAATATATTGCAGAAATAATACTCTGAAATGAATCAAACTGAACTGGGAAATCAAAGTAAATTCTGTTATTAAAACATTTCCGCGGTAACAATGTTCTGTTTATAACATTAAAATCTATACTGTATACAATTTGTCTGGCGCAAATAAACTGTATTTTTAACTTGACTCTTTTTTTTTTAAAGTTACATAAAAGTACAGATAACAAACTGAAGGTATTCTCCTCTGCAAGACCTTTAGTGATTCCTTCCAAAAAAAAAAAAGTTTAAAAGCAACATTTAAAGGGCATATTTATACAAGTTTTTCTACTACCGGCCATCTGTGTTTTTCTTAACTTACACAAATCACTTTTCCTGCCTGCGTTAAAGGTTTGTTTCTTATTTAACTGTGTAAACAACCAGGCCTGGTTGAGCAGCCATTAGAAGTTTAATGAGCGCCATTATAGTTTACAGTCTCCATGCCCACCTCGTCTCATTGTACAGAAATATAGAAACTATTTAAACAAATTTTAGAAGGATCTTTTAATATTGAATACTTTTAATAAAATTTATAATATTAAATAAATTAATAATTTTAAATTTTAAAGGGGCATAATATAAAAAATATGAAAAACGTAATGTTTATATTATGAACAACAATTACTCCGACGATAGGAGACGAATTTTTGGACTTTACGGTGTACATTGACTTTTTAGGGACTACGAAAAAATGCAAGAAGTTTCTCTCGGTCCCGTCCCTCACCCACCTCGATATGTTAATAGTGACCTTCCAGTTGGGCCATGAAACACATCCGAAGTGGACAAGTGCATATCTCTCTCTCTCTCTCTCTCTCTCTCTCTCTCTCTCTCTCACACACACACACACACATATCATCATCAACATCATCAGGTGCCGTGCCGACTGGCGTTGGCTATTATGCTTCTCCAGAGTACACGATCCTTCATGCAGGCCATCAGTTCAGTTTGTGATCTCCTCTCACACCATCCCATCAGACTGTCCAGTATCATTTCTCTTGGTCTTCTTCCTTCTAATTTTCCTGTTGTTATAATATTTTCAATGCCCCCTCTTCTCATTGCATGTCCTATGAAAGTACATTGTATCTTTCTTATCTTTTTGACAAGGTTTTTTGTCTCTCCAGCTCTTCTCATACATTCTTCATTAGTTATTTTTGCTGTCTAGGGAATTCGCAACATTCTTCTAATAAACCACATTTCTGCTGCTTCCAGTGACTTTTGTGCAGACCTGCCTATTGTCCATGATTCACTTCCATATAACAAGACAGGTTCAATATTCCATTTTAGTACTCGTTTTCTAACATTCATAGATAAAGATGTGTTGCGTAATATGTTTCTCATTCTCTGAAATGCAGTCTTTGCTTGGCCTATTCTGTTCCTAATTTCTGTTCTGCATTTCCCATCTGAAGTTATTACTGCTACAAGGTATTTGAATTTCCGCACCTGCTTTAGAATAGTTCCTTTAATTTAATACTGCATGCTGGTGGATTCTGTTTCTTAGACACACACACACACACACACACACACTCACACACACACACACACACACAAATACTAACAGGCCATTATAACGACACATCGGGACGAGTCCACAAGCGCTACATCTCCTCCAGTTAAGAAAGGTCTCATCACGGTGCAAGCATTCCGTAGCGCAAGCAAGAACCCTGACGAGTGAAAAGCAACTGGCAGAATTTAGATTCAACGCCTTGAGACCGAAACTGACTGTATTGAAGCTCTCCAGAAGGTATGGGCCCCGTCTTCTTGTGGCCGCCCCAAGGAAGTAAGAAAGACAGGGCACCTAAATCTTTCATTAACTTCTTACTGTGAAGTCCTCGTAGCTTCCTTTAACGTTTTCTATGTTTATTTTATTGTGCCCCCCCACCCCGCCCATATATTCTTTCCTTTCTCTCTCAGACAACGTACCAGAGAGAATAAATGTGCCAAGTCAACATGGTCCTAGACATGGCCTCCAGAAAAAAAAATGTCTTATTTTTCACCATGGCAAGAAAACAGATGGGCAGCTATAAACAAAATGCGTCGGAAATGTATTTTTTTCACAACATTTTCATGATGCATGTTGATTTTTTTGTCTTTTTTCCCTACTCTGTATACGTGTGTGTTTTCATAAAACAGGTCCATACAGCTCCGTATAACTCTACAAGATTTCCATGCACCATTTTCACAAGTTAGAAAGACATCGGCGGATTAACCCCAACTCGGGCCCCTAGACTAAACTTAATATGGCCCCAGTCCCTCCGGCCTTACAGTTCATCTCTTGAATAATCCGTATTTGCAGAGGTTGTTGTTTTATGTCGGTCTCCTAGGCTTAGGCCTGTTCGGCCTAACAGATAATCAGCCCTTAGGCTTAGGCCTGTTCACCCTAACAGATAATCAGCCCCTTAGGCTTAGGCCTGTTCAGTCTAACAGATAATCAGCCCTTAGGCTTAGGCCTGTTCAGTCTAACAGATAATCAGCCCTTAGGCTTAGGCCTGTTCAGTCTAACAGATAATCAGCCCTTAGGCTTAGGCCTGTTCAGTCTAACAGATAATCAGCCCTTAGGCTTAGGCCTGTTCAGTCTAACAGATAATCAGCCCTTAGGCAGAAAGACTGAGAAAAGGGTGCGGAAACAACAGAGATAATGAATAAGACGAGCAGCCATGATCCTTGCCTTCATCCTTCTATCTTTTTTTGTGAAGCTGAACTATACACATACACTTCAGCTATTCATTCGTTGTCGAACTTACCTTTCTGAAATATATAGTTCAAGTGAACGGAAACTTATTTCGACATAACTGCTAAGGTAGCCGTGAGGTAGGTATACTCCTGAAGGAAATAGAAACAAATTTCCACAAGGACTGGGTACAGTGAAGTCATTAGTAGCTGGAGGTGAGAGATAGCGCAGTTCGTTAGTTCTCTCGAGGCTAGACGGCTGCTCGTCTCACCGGAGTCCTTGGTTCGATTCCCAGGTGATTCTCTTGTGATTTTTTTCTTTCTCTCACGTCTCACTACAATGTTTTGTCTACGATTTTTTTCGAGACCTAATCCTACAAAACTGTGTTCTCTTACTCTGAGTGCAGTGCAGACCTGCCTATTGTCCATGATTCATTTCCATATAACAAGATAGGTTCAATATTCCATTTTAGGACTCGTTTTCTAACATTCATTGATATGGATGTGTTGCGTAATATGTTTCTTATTCCCTGAAATGCAATCTTTGCTTGGCCTATTCTGTTCCTAATTTCTGTTCTGCATTTCCCATCTGAAGTTATTACTGCTACAAGATATTTGAATTTCCGCACCTGCTTTAGAATAGTTCCGTTTAATTTAATACTGCATGCTGGTGGATTCTGTTTCTCTCTCTCTCTCTCTCTCACACACACACACACACACACACACACACACACAAATACTAACAGGCCATTATAACGACAGATCGGGACGAGTCCACAAGTGCTACATCTCCTCCAGTTAAGAAAGGTCTCATCACGGTGCATGCATTCCGTAGCGCAAGCAAGAACCCTGACGAGTGAAAAGCAACTGGCAGAATTTAGATTCAACGCCTTGAGACCGAAACTGACTGTACTGAAGCTCTCCAGAAGGTATGGGCCCCGTCTTCTTGTGGCCGCCCCCAAGGAAGTAAGAAAGACAGGGCACCTAAATCTTTCATTAACTTCTTACTGTGAAGTCCTCGTAGCTTCCTTTAACGTTTTCTATGTTTATTTTATTGTGCCCCCCCCCCCACCCCGCCCATATATTCTTTCCTTTCTCTCTCAGACAACGTACCAGGGAGAATAAATGTGCCAAGTCAACATGGTCCTAGTCATGGCCCTACAGAAAAAAAAAAATGTCCTATTTTTCACCATGGCAAGAAAACATATGGGCAGCTATAAACAAAATGCGTCGGAAATGTATTTTCACAACATTTTCATGATGCATGTTGATTTTTTTGTCTTTTTTTCCATACTCTGTGTACGTGTGTGTTTTCATAAAACTGGTCCATACAGCTCCGTATAACTCTACAAGATTTCCATGCACCATTTTCACAAGTTAGAAAGACATCGGGGGATTAACCCCAACTCGGGCCCCTAGACTAAACTTAATATGGCCCCAGTCCCTCCGGCCTTAAAGTTCATCTCTTGAATAATCCGTCCGTACTTGCAGAGGTTGTTGTTTTACGTCGGTCTCCTAGGCTTAGGCCTGTTCGGCCTAACAGATAATCCGCCCTTACTTAGGCCTGTTCAGTCTAACAGATAATCAGCCTTTAGGCTTAGGCCTGTTCAGTCTAACAGATAATCAGCTCTTAGGCTTAGGCCTGTTCAGTCTAACAGATAATCAGCTCTTAGGCTTAGGCCTGTTCAGTCTAACAGATAATCAGCCCTTAGGCTTAGGCCTGTTCAGTCTAACAGATAATCAGCTCTTAGGCTTAGGCCTGTTCAGTCTAACAGATAATCAGCCCTTAGGCAGAAAGACTGAGAAAAGGGTGCGGAAACAACAGAGATAATGAATAAGACGAGCAGCCATGATCCTTGCCTTCATCCTTCTATCTTTTTTTGTGAAGCTGAACTATACACATACACTTCAGCTATTCATTCGTTGTCGAACTTACCCTTCTGAAATATATAGTTCAAGTGAACGGAAACTTATTTCGACTTAACTGCTGAGGTAGCCGTGAGGTAGGTATACTCCTGAAGGAAATAGAAACAAATTTCCACAAGGACTGGGTACAGTGGAGTCATTAGTAGCTGGAGGTGAGAGATAGCGCAGTTCGTTAGTTCTCTCGAGGCTAGACGGCTGCTCGTCTCACCGGAGTCCTTGGTTGGATTCCCAGGTGATTCCCTCTTGTGATTTTTTTCTTTCTCTCACGTCTCACTACAATGTTTTGTCTACGATTTTTTTTTTCGAGACCTAATCCTACAAAACTGTGTTCTCTTACTCTGAGTGCAGTGAAGAGCTGTTCAGTTTGAGACTGACATTATGCAACACATCTGGAGTACTATTCTTCTTCTTCTTCTTCTTCTTCTGCTTTCGAGGTTGTTGTTCACATCAGATCCTGATCCCTGTCAACATGGCAAAGCTCGCAGTCCTCTCTAGATCCTAATTGGGGGCGGGGGTAACTATATAAAACCACGATACAGACTCTGAGAAACGGAGAATTTGTAACTGTTCTGTACAATTTCACAAGGCGCACTGGAAACTGACTGCATGTCGATCAACATCCATTTAAAGAGTGGATGTATGGATGGACCATAGTCAATGGTGGATTAGTCATATGACAGAGCCTTGGAACCTTGAAGGACATGAGGGGTTCAAGGTCAAGGAAAAAAAAACAAACTGTAAAATACAGACTATTGTTCCATGTGATAATCACTCCAAACTGTTATTACTGCGTCAGCAGGTTATATTATACAGAAGACAATGATGTATCAATCGTGCTTGTTCGGTGTATGACAAAGTCATATACTAATAGCAGAGATCATAACTAGAGGGGAAGTAGGTCATAATCTCAAGAGATGGACCGTGTAGATCGGATGGGGCGGCTCTCTTACTAAATTTAGCCTAGGCGACAGGTGGTGGTTAATTTCAGCGATCGTACTAGGAATTTTTCGCAACCAGTAAACTTTTACCTGCCTTTCGCTTTGTATGATGTCATTCATTCCTTTGCATGTCCCTTGCGGAACTTCGCCTCCCAAACAGCACTCCTGTAGGCCTCTCGGTTGTGAGCAAGATGGCCTGCTGCTGCTGCATCCATTTCCAGATCATCAACGATGTCTTGCAGCCATCTTCGTTTTGGTCTTCCTCTCTTTCTTTTTCCCATTATGTATCCTTCCAATATGGTCTTCTCTAAATTATCATGACGTTTAATGTGGCCAAAATATTTAAGTATGATGTACTTTTCTGAAATATCGGGGTTTTTTTTTTCACCACAGCATTTGGTACTTTGTGCTTCTTTTCCCCTAAGGTAAAATTAACAACACTTTACTGCACAGACATCAGCGCGAATTAAATGTTTGCGTGAAGTGTTCTTACCTTATTTGGGGCGAGATTTTAATCTTCACAGAATGCTCACATGCTGAACCGAAGTCAAAACTGGCCGACCCCCCCCCCCTTTGCAAATTGAGTATCATCATCCCGCCAGCCGGATAATCCTCCAGCCTAAATCAGTGATATCTTTTTACTAGGCTTTTTATAATATAAACCGGCTATGGTAACCGATGAACTCCAAAATGTTGAATTTTCTCCTATTTTATAGGTAAATAAACCGATAATTACCGGTAAACGCGATCACTATGTTAATCTGCCATTGACTGCAGCTAATAGGTCTTCATATTTCACGAACATTAATATATCATGTATGTTTCTGTTCCTTCACACCGTACAAGATTTTATACCACGTTCTGAACGGAAACTTATTTCGACATAACTGCTAAGGTAGCCGTGAGGTAGGTATACTCCTGAAGGAAATAGAAACAAATTTCCACAAGGACTGGGTACAGTGAAGTCATTAGTAGCTGGAGGTGAGAGATAGCGCAGTTCGTTAGTTCTCTCGAGGCTAGACGGCTGCTCGTCTCACCGGAGTCCTTGGTTCGATTCCCAGGTGATTCTCTTGTTATTTTTTTCTTTCTCTCACGTCTCACTACAATGTTTTGTCTACGATTTTTTTCGAGACCGAATCCTACAAAACTGTGTTCTCTTACTCTGAGTGCAGTGAAGAGCTGTTCAGTTTGAGACTGACATTATGCAACACATCTGGAGTACTATTCTTCTTCTTCTTCTGCTTTCGAGGTTGTTGTTCACATCAGATCCTGATCCCTGTCAACATGGCAAAGCTCGCAGTCCTCTCTAGATCCTAATTGGGGGGGGGGGGGGGGGGGTAACTATATAAAACCACGATACAGACTCTGAGAAACGGAGAATTTGTAACTGTTCTGTACAATTTCACAAGGCGCACTGGAAACTGACTGCATGTCGAGCAACATCCATTCAAAGAGTGGATGTATGGATGGACCATAGTCAATGGTGGATTAGTCATATGACAGAGCCTTGGAACCTTGAAGGACATGAGGGGTTCAAGGTCAAGGAAAAAAAAACAGACTGTAAAATACAGACTATTGTTCCATGTGATAATCACTCCAAACTGTTATTACTGCGTCAGCAGGTTATATTATACAGAAGACAATGATGTATCAATCGTGCTTGTTCGGTGTATGACAAAGTCATATACTAATAGCAGAGATCATAACTAGAGGGGAAGTAGGTCATAATCTCAAGAGATGGACCGTGTAGATCGGATGGGGCGGCTCTCTTACTAAATTTAGCCTAGGCGACAGGTGGTGGTTAATTTCAGCGATCGTACTAGGAATTTTTCGCAACCAGTAAACTTTTACCTGCCTTTCGCTTTGTATGATGTCATTCATTCCTTTGCATGTCCCTTGCGGAACTTCGCCTCCCAAACAGCACTCCTGTAGGCCTCTCGGTTGTGAGCAAGATGGCCTGCTGCTGCTGCATCCATTTCCAGATCATCAACGATGTCTTGCAGCCATCTTCGTTTTGGTCTTCCTCTCTTTCTTTTTCCCATTATGTATCCTTCCAATATGGTCTTCTCTAAATTATCATGACGTTTAATGTGGCCAAAATATTTAAGTATGATGTACTTTTCTGAAATATCGGTTTTTTTTTTTCACTACAGCATTTGGTACTTTGTGTTTCTTTTCCCCTAAGGTAAAATTAACAACACTTTACTGCACAGACATCAGCGAGAATTAAATGTTTGCGTGAAGTGTTCTTACCTTATTTGGGGCGAGATTTTAATCTTCACAGAATGCTCACATGCTGAACCGAAGTCAAAACTAACCGATTCCCACCCCCCCCCCCCTTTTGCAAATTGAGTATCATCAGCCCGCCGGCCGGATAATCCTCCAGCCTAAATCAGTGATAGCTTTTTACTAGGTTTTTGATAATATAAACCGGCTATGGTAACCGATGAACTCCAAAATGTTGAATTTTCTCCTGTTTTATAGGTAAATAAACCGATAATTACCGGTAAACGCGATCGCTATGTTAATCTGCCATTGACTGCAGCTAACAGGTCTTCATATTTCACGAACATTAATATGTCATGTCTGTTTCTGTTCCTTCACACCGTACAAGATTTTATACCACGTTCTTAACGTAAACTTGGCAAGGGTTAAAGATCTACCACAACTTCCTGCGCGTTAGGTCAGTTTTAAGTGAAACCGAGTGCCTGACACTAGTTAGTAATCACAAGCGCTCAAAGTAGAAACTGAAGCATCTGCAGGAATGATGATGATGATGATGATGATGACTGTGACTTAACCGAGACTGGTTCTTTTGTCCATGTTATTGGTTACATATTTTCGATTTATCGAGAAAACACAGCTACTGTCTGTATATTTTTTCTTCATTTATTTTAAGCGCTTTTTGTTTATAGTGGATCGCAAGTCTTTACTATGCTGCTTTTTTGTTGTCTTATATCCATTTTCCTTCTTCATTTCAAATTTTTTAAAACCAAATTCCTCCATATTCTTCAGTCTATTTATATATATAGTGTTGTTGTCATACAGACATATGAGAAATGGGTATTCTCTCTCTCTCTCTTTCTCCCTCTTTCAACATAAATCTAAGGGAAAGCAATAGGTTTATACTGTATCTTTCGTAAGCATAAGATAAATGACGCTCAAAATGTTGAGATACACATTCTTATCTTATATCCTTCCCGTGCCGTTAGACGTCACATAGGGCTCGCAAAGTAGTTCGCCAATTTTTCCTGTCTTCGGCGAGTCTTTCAACCTCAACAAAGGATTTTATGCCTGTTAACTTGGCCTCTCTTAATAATGTCCTCTTCAGAGTTTCACGCGGTCTGCCCCTTTTTCTTCGGCCTGTTGTGTTCCACTTGATAGCTTGTTTTGGGATTCTCTGATCATTTCTTCTCATCAAGTGACCAACATATGTCCATCTCCTGAGATACACATTACCACTGAATATTTCCAGATTTCTAAATGTACCCCCCCCCCTCTCTCTCTCTCCCTCTGTGTGTGTGTGTTCCTCTTATAATATCAGATGGTAGGTGTATCTCAGAGATCAAGAAACAGAATATGTCAGGCAAATGTGAAAAGACCGTCTTGGAAGGGTACATAATGGGAAAAAGAAAGAGAGGAAGACCAAGGCGAAAATGGTTGCAAGACATCTTTGAAGATCTGCAAATGGATGCATCAGAAGCAGGCTATCTTGCTCACAACCGGAAGGCCTACAGAAGTGCTGTTAGGGAGGCAAAGTTCCGCAAGGGGCATGCAAATGAATGAATTAATCTTTTTGAAATCCTATATCGAGCCAATATTACTATATGGGAACGAATCGTGGCCATTAACAACAACAACAACAACAACAACAACAACAACAACAACAACAACGAGAGCATTGGATGTGGCAAATAAAGACAGTTTTATGAAGAGGCCGGTAAAGGTAAAGGCAGTCCCATTGCAAATGCCGTAGGGGATGAAGCCTCAGATAGCTCATTATGCTGGACCAGCTCCTTTCCTCGCTGCCTTTCCTTCCCAGCGTTTTTACAAGGCTGGATTGGCCTCGGGCCCGTATTAGTCGGAAAATTCTGGGGATTCGACCACTCGGTTGTTAGACGAGTGCTCTAACCACTACGCTAGCCGGTTCCGGCCCCTAGAAAAAAAATAAACTAAAATAACAAATGAAGAATGCCTAAGAAAATCAGCAAGAAACAAACTTTAATGAACACACTACGGGGAAGGCAGCCTAGGTTAATTGGCCATATAACGAGAAGAGGAGGAATCGAAAATATCGTGGCACAGGGAAAATTGGAGGCAGGAAAGGAAGAGGCAGACCAAGAGAGAACATCTTTGATAGCTTGACAAAATAACGCGTGAGAAGCACAAAAGAACGGACGGAAAACATGAAAGATCGGATATTGTGAAGAGACATGGTTGCCGACGCCTACAGACATGACACATGATGATGATGAAAATTAACGTTAATACTAGAAAACGCAGTATTTATAGTATTTTCTAAAAGTTGCCTCCTCATTCGTATGTGGACTCTCTCTCTCTCTCTCATAAAAAAAACTAAAAAAATCAATAGGGTTCTACTGAGCACAATTCTGGTGCCAAAGAAAACCTTTAGGACCTTATCTCTGGTATATGCAAAATTGATGACACCGTAAAGACTGGGAAACGCGGGCTGTGTAACATCTTGCTCTAAACCCGTGGAACACGAACCTCAAAGCTCAGCCAATGAGCGAGGGCCAAGTTGAGGGAGCTTTTTCCCGTACTTGGGAATAATTCATTGGCGAAACGTCGGCTCGTGGTGATTCATGATTGGTCACTTTCACCAGCAGAAGGGGTTCCCCTGACTCCGCAACACCTGGACGACGTCCTGATAAGCCAGCACCGGACCCGCATTTGTTTTGATTCGCGTTTTTTTCGCCGCTGTCCTCGTCTGGGTTCTCAGACGCCGGAGTTTGAATGGCAAAGATGAAAAGGCTGTTTGTTATTGGAATATTGTGCTGCAGCCTGTTTTTTGCAGGTAAGTAGTAGGGATTTGCAGCCTGTCCCCTGAAACAGTAACAAATAACAGTCGTTAACAATTTTTAACGGGAGAGAAAAAGAGAAATGACTGTCATTAGATCCAGCGAAAAGTTGCTGGTCAATTTTCTATCATTGTCTTCTCATAATACCGTATGTGTCACAGCTTTGGCAGTGGACGGAAATCAGATGGTAGTGGAGGCAGTTAAGAAGCCTACTTGAACAGTAAAGGGCACAGTATCTCATTACATATGGGTATAATTTTCATTATAATTATAGAACCCATTAGACTGAATAGGACTACGGGCCCGGTATCATGGAAACAGTGCGAATAAAGATTGTTTTTATGAATTTCTTTTCAGGAGATGAACGGTGTAGGTTGGAGGCGGGCCCTTTTGTTTAGTCTTAGGGGGCCTGTGTGGTGCTTAAATCTGCGCCTGTTATAGCAGAGAGGCTCGTAGAATATGTAGAATTATTCTGTAAATTTCAGAGGCAGATTTATAATTATTCTGCTCCCTCACCTTGCCTTGCCTTCCAATATGATGCCATTGTCACAATCTCAGATCCTCATCACAGCATCAGCTGCCAACAAAAGTAACAAATTTTGATGCTTTCTTCCTTTCTATATATCCCCCCCCCCACACACACACCACATAATCTTGATCTCAAAACGATTCCCAGGTTAATCTTCACACAAATCTGATACGCAAGAAGAGCCATGTTCCCCCACCCCACAAAACCGAAGCGAATGGCCAGAGATTGAGAGCGGATTTTACTAGTGTTTCACCACAAGAACAAGGGTACCCGAGTAGCGCATGTGGTTAGCGCACTGGTCTCTCACAGTGAGGTGGATGGTTCAAGTCTAGCCTAAGGTGCCCCTGCCACCCAGCTGTAAGAAATGGGTAGCGACCTCTTGAAGCTGGGGAAGTGAAGACAACCAGGCGTGTGGTTATGTCTACCATTCAGTAGTGTGACAACCAGTCTGAGAAAATAATGACAACCAGGCGTGTGGTGGTGTCTAACATTCAGTAGTGTGACAACCAGTCTGAGAAAATAATGACAACCAGGCATGTGGTGATGTCTGACAGACCATTCAGTAGTGTGGCAACCAGTCTGAGAAAATAATGACAACCAGGCATGTGATGTCTAACAGATCATCCAGTAGTGTGGCAACCAGTCTGAGAAAATAATGACAGCCAAGCGTGTGGTTGTCTAACAGATCATCCAGTAGTGTGACAACCAGTCGTGTGATGTCTAACAGATCATCCAGTAGTGTGGCAACCAGTCTGAGAAAATAATGACAGCCAAGCGTGTGATGTCTAACAGATCATCCAGTAGTGTGGCAACCAGTCTGAGAAAATAATTAGTTCTGATTTTATCTGGCCATGTTGTTTTCAATAGTGAAAACCATACTTGAGGGACAACTTGAAGGAATAAGAGCATGATGATAACAGTGATTATATATATATATGAACACCAAAAAAGATGAATGGATTCAGCTTAGGCATGCACACAATGAAAGCAAAAGATTAAAAAGTTGGAGATCAGTTGCAGCTAATCTTCCATGGAGAGGTGACATAAGATAATGATGATCTTATCTGGATGCCTGTAGAGTGTTAGACTACCCATTTTTGATATCTTACTGACTTCGTGTTCCTTGATGAGCCATTGGTTTGCTTGGTAAAATTTACATTCTTTAAAACTTTCTGGCAATTTTTTTCCTTAGGACAATAGCGAGACATTCTAATTACAAAAATCTAAAACTGTGTTGTATATCAGCTATGTTATAAGTCCATATCACTAAGAAATTTTATAAACTGTGTAACTGGTACTGTGTATGATGTTCCTCAACAGTTTTTACAATATAATGTATACTGATCCTGTATGGCATGTTTTAAATTAGTTTCCAGATTTCATCATCATCATCATCATCTTGTGCCTTCTTCAGTACAAAGGTTGGTAGTACTGAATCTCCAGTTTCCTCATTCCCTTGCCTACAGGTTGTGTCCTGTCCCTTCTCATATGTATCCTCTTATGTGCATCTCTGTCTACCTCTTGCTCTGTTTCCTTCCACTTTTCCTTCTAGTATGATCTTCAGTATGCTGTGTCTTTTCATATGGCCAAAGTATTTGTTTTCTTCATCCTTATTTCTTTGAGAAGTTCACATTTCATTTGGAGCTGTTCTAAAAACTTGTGTATATGTTCTTTTCATTCTCCATGTTATATGACCTAGTTTTCTGTAGAACCACATTTCTGCTGCATTAATCTTTCTCTCCAGCTTTTTGCTTAGAATCCAGGTTTCTGCTTCATACAGTAAAACAGAGTAGATAAAGCATTTTACAAATGTCAGTTTTGCTTTTATGGGCAAATTCCTGGACAACAGCACTATCTTCATGGTGTTGAATGTATATTTTGCTATTTCTATGCAGGAAACTCTCTACTGTAGAGAGCAGAACAACAACACAACTCTCTCAGATCATCAGAGGAAGCAACCTCACCCCCCCCCCCCCAGACAAGTGTTTCGGCCTATTAAACTCCTGACACTCCAAGGGGGGTGGAGGCCTCTGGGCAATGACTCCCAGAGGTCTTGTGAGCCGTTGCTTCTTTTTTGTCCCGGAATTGAACCCATGATCCCCCAGCAGGCATTGCACTTTGAAGGGCGTCTTTAGCGATCCAGCCACGGAGGACTGGTATTGGTTGTGACAAACGAAACCACCTATGTTCTCAATGCTTGTTTCGCACACTCCACAGCCAGCATGAGGCCTCCTTTGCTGTCTCTGAAAAGCTTCTCAATGCCCTTGCTCTTTGTTATCCCTTTATGCCCAGTTGCTTACATAGGTCATATGCTGATGTTGCCATGAATCCTATCGCTCCCACTCCTGCAGCCATCACTTTTGCCTCCTTATTCTTTCTTTTTCTCCATCTCCCATCTTCGGTTAAGTTTCATCACAGTAACCTTTTTTTTTCCCTCAGAAAGTTTCATACGAAACCCAAAGAGTTGGTTAGAGAGTCAAATTTATCTCCTGCCTATAGTGCTATGGTTCCATGTTAACTCAAATAATTTGATGCACTCACTGTCCCTTCTCCTCTTACTTCCATTTTGACCAAAATAATCTAATAATCTCTCTACCTTTTTCCATACTTCCTTGCTAACTAAAGAATCTAATACTCAGCTTTGCCTTATGCTGTGGATATAGTATTATTTTCTAGGAGATTCTCATTTTGGGATCACTTTAACCTCCAGCAGGTGCAGATATATATTTGTACACTGTGGAAATAACAGAATATTGCCTTTATCAGTGACAAAGACAGCTGGAAATATTAGTGGACTCACTCAGTTATGATTCTTTTATCATAGAGACCACACCTTTGTTATAGATGACATGCTTCCATCACAGACAATACAGCTTCTGTGTTGTAGGTGAAATTTCTCACCACAATATAACAATAAGGGTTAATATAACTATCTTTATTCAAAAGAGAAGTAATCTGCAGTTGTTAAGAAGAATGGATTATTTCCTGAAGGTGGCATTTTGAAAGTAATTGATATTGTATGTAATAAATTGTGCAGTCTCAACAGTAAACCTTTGTTTATGATCCAGCAGTGAGATGTTGCAAGTGATCATCCCACTTTTGCAGGATCTTGGCTTCAAGGGGTTAAAGTTTGAAGATTATAGCTTAGAATTCAAGCTGTCACTTTATAAAATTAGAGATTATAGAGTTTGGAAAGTGATTCAATCAATCAAGTGCAGTGCCGTGTGGCATAGGCGATCATTTCTCTCCACAATTCCCTGTCTTTAGACTTAATTATGAGATCCACCGGTGACTTTCTTCCTAGCCACACTATCAGCCCATCCAGTAAATTCTCTCTCTGTCTTCCTTCCCTAAATTTTTCCAGTTGCCACAATGTGTTCCAAGTTTCCTCTTCTCAGAAAATGTCCTTCAAATCTCACTTGTCTGCCTCTGATCTTTGCTGTAATTTGCCTTTTAACTCCAGCCTCTCTGAAGACTTCTTCTCTGGTTTTCTTAGCTGTCCATGGTCAGAAAGTGATTAACACATCAAACTTCTTACATCTTACATGCTTCCCATGCTGTTAAATGTCACATAGGGCTCACGTAGTTGTTTGCCAAGTTTTCCTGTTTTCAGCAAGTTTTTCGACTTCATCAAGGGATGTTATGCCCACTAAACTGGCTACTCTTAACATTGTCCTCTTTAGAGTTTCATGTGGTCCGTTTCTTTTCTTCAGACTTTGTTATTTCAAAATTAATGTCCAATTATTTATATGATAAACACGAAGAAGATCGTATATTTTTAAAACTTGGCTTTACATGAGGTCTATTTTCATTGAAAAATAACAGCGTTTTATTTGAGAGGAGAAAAAGCAAGCATAATTTTTTGTTGTTGTAGGTACATCTTAATTTATTAATGCTTTCTGTAACCTGACAAGTTCTAACAGATCAGTAGGACCAGTGTACGAATCATTTTCTGGGATTCAAGAACCATATACTGAATTTTAAACAAAAAGTTATGCTCAAATGATGGGATCATTAACACAGTATGTGAAGCCCATATACAATTTATGTTACTAATACTGAATGAGAGCATAGTGTATTCTAATGTATCAGCGTTGCAGGTATCAGAATCAACAGTCAAAAGGAGACCAAGATTCTGTGTATATATCCTCATGGATATTAAAACAGATTGTTTTGTTGTGTCATCCTGTACAACAGATTTGGGATGTATATGTTCCACATGGTGAAGATTTCCATTCTTTGGATCTGTTACTTGAATTAATGGAAGCCATCATGGCCCACTCCAGCCCCAGCCTGGCATAGTTCCTGTATTGTGTCAAGGTCCCTGCTGACTGGCGTAAGACATCATGTCCTTCTATAACCCTCAATCCCTTGAGCAGTGACAAGCCAGTATTTCAGTACTTTTAAAGTGGCAGCTACTGCAAGAAACAGGTCTTCTGTTACAGAGAGGTTAGCAAACAAGCAATTCATCATTGAGTTTAACTCTTAAACTGTGAACAACAGCAGTGATATGCTAGTTTTTTTTTACAAATAGGAAACAGCAAGGCTTTCATACAATAAAGCATTTGACCACAGTGTTGTATGGTTAATCTTATAAAAAAAAATCATAGATAAAAGAAAAAAATGACTTGAGAATTACCTGGGACTTGAACCATGTACTCCAGTAGAACGAACAACCATTTAGGCATGAGAGTGCAGCGCACTAATTGAGTTCGCTATCTTGCACCCCCCCAAAAAAAGGTGTTTGATATCGTTTTGCTGTTTTTTTTAAATGTTTTACTATAAAAAAGATGCGGTATTTATTTTTAACTTTATTAGTAGTTTAAAATTACAGAATCACACCTATGGGTGTGATTCTGTAATTTAATCGTACCACTACATTTATTTTTTTAAACATTAAAAAAAAACACCTGACGTTAGGACTAAGTTAATTTATGTGGTTATTTTTGCAGAGTTAATTGTTTAAAATTTTTGTGCAAAATATTTATTTTTCTTCTTCTTTATTTCCTACCATTTTAGCTGTAAGGGCAGATGACGACAGTGATGCCACAGTTGAGGATGACATTGGAAGGAGCAGAGAGGCATCAAGAACTGATGATGAGGTTGTGCGGAGGTTAGTGGAAACTTGTTTTATTTATGAGCAGCTGTAGCTTCTGTACAGTGGTTTAATCTGGAATGTATCATTACTATTACTGTTGGAACTGAATTTAGCATTATTTTCTAGCAGGGGTTGGCAATTTTCTTCCAATTAATTAGGGCCTGAGGCCTTAAGTCTATGAGTGGTTGGCGGGCCAGATGTATCTCTGTAACTGATACATGAGGGTAATAATAATACAAATAATAAAACTGAGTAAAGTTTGTTTCACATATAACAGGGGTTGCAGGTTGCCAACCTGTTTTCCAGCACAGACATTGACTGGCACAATTTTTAATGTGCTTTAGTCATAATTTCCCATATTAATGGGCTTGTTGGGTATATTTAATCATCATCATCATCATCATCATCATCATCATCATCCTGTGCTGGCTTACCAGAGTAGGCTAGCTGCAGTGGTCCTCTAACTGGCTTAGTCTCTTATTCTAGCAGTGCATCTGATCAAGCCGAATCCAGTTATTTCTATACATTGTTCACCCACTTATCATCTATCATCATCTTCCTCTTTTTCTTTTAGCTTTTCCCTCAGGGATGGTTTTTATTATTGTACTATCCTGGTTGATGTGACCAAAATATTCTAACTTGTCTGTTTCTTCCAATTTGCATAGCTTGGCAGCTACATAGACTTCCAGAAAGGAAGTTATAATTAGAATTGCAAAAGCAGCATTGACCTTCAAATGTATGGCATTCAGAAGTTATAAGCACAAAAACCAAGCTAAAATTATTCAATTCAAATGTAATATCCACCCTCATTTATGCATGTGAAAGCTGGAAAACATCTAAAGAAATAAACAACAAATTAGACACTTTTGAAAGCAAATTCCCCAGGAAAATGCTAGGCATAAAGTGGAGTGAATTCCACAACCTGTCTCATGGGTGATCAGAAAAAGGCGATGGACATATGTAGGCCATGTGATGAGAAGAAACAATCAGAGAATACCCAAACAAGCTATCAAGTGGAGCACAACAGGCCAATGAAGAAAAAGGTCAACTACGTGAAACTCTAAAGAGGACATTGTTAAGAGAGGCTGGCTTAGTGGGAATAACATCCCTTGATGAGGTTGAAAGGCTCTCCGAAAACATGAAAACTTGGCAATCTACCATGCGAACCCTTTGTGACATTTAATGGCGCGGGAAAGATGTAAGATGTAAAATGTGTGTAAGATAAATTTTAAATGTTAATTTATTCATCAGGTCCTGTTTAATTTTGAGCAGTCCTTGATATATACAGTGATGTTGCTTGTCTTTCTTTACCTGTGGCACTTGGCCAATCATTCAGACAACTTTCTCTGCCTCCTTCAGTTGTGCCCCCTTGAAGTTGTCTAGTGTTTGTCAGGTCATGCAAGTTTCATTTTCTCATGACATGTCCAGATAAGTTTTGACTGTATTAATCTTCTGATTTTAAAGCACATGGTAGTATTATTACATAAGGGCAGGCATAAAGCTTTGCTTCATCAGGAATATTCTGCAAAAAAAGTGAGTATGTCCAGTTAATGCCGAGTTTATCACTAAAGTTGTTCCACTGATGATTGCAGGTGATTAATAGGGATCAGTTAATTGATGTGAGATGTTGGGTAATAACATTACAGATGAAGAAGTAGGAAAAGCAAACTACGAGTATAATGACATGTTTTTTTTGAACAGTACATCCTGACAGGTCACAGTTTTGACCTGCATTGAGGATGAGCTGTGAGGAGTTTCGGGTTTCCCTATTTCAAATAATGTAGAGCAGAGCGCAATGCAACTGTTCAAAACCATGTCAGTCAGTCAGTCATTTGCATGTCCCTTATGAAACTTTGCCTCCCTAATAGCACTCCTGTAGGCCTCTCGGTTGTAAGCAAGATGCCCTGCTGCTGATGCCTCCATTTGCAGATCATTAATGATGTCTTGCAACCATCTTTGCCTTGGTCTCTCTCTCTTTCTTTTTCCCACTATGTACCCTTCCAAGATGGTCTTCTCTAGATTATCATGACAAGTTCTTGTAGTATGGATATATTTGTTCTTTTCTGCGTCCATGATATTTGAAGAGCTCCTCTGTAGCATTTACATTCAAAAGCATTTATGTGTTTCTCAGCTCATGATTAACTGGAAATATTTGCTCTTATCCAGAATGTTCCAGATGAGGCACAGTTTTTCAGTCAACCTGTTCTCACAGTTTTAATATGCAGCCTTGTATAAACTGCTTTAAGATGTATCATCATCATCATCATTTTGTGCCGTCTCTCCATGTAATGTTGGCTGCAGTGAATCTCCACTCTGCTCTGTTTCTCATCTTCATAGAGCACTTGGCCAAGCTTGTCCCTGTCCATCTCTTGATGTTGTCCACCCATCTATTTCGCTGTTATCCTTTTCTTTTCCCTTCGATCTTGCCTCAGGGATGGTCTTCAGTATAATATTGTGCCTCTTGGCATACCCGAAGTATCTTATCTGTCTTATTTTTATGATTTTCAGTATTTTTATTTTCACTTCTAGTTGGTTTAGCGCTTGGTTATTTGTTTTCTTTTCTGTTCATGGGACAGAACTCCCTGTCCCTATTTTTATATATCCACATTTCCAGGGCCTCAGTTTTCTTTGCTGTTGTCATATTCAAGATCCAGGCTTCTACACCATAAAGGAATTTTGAGTATATGTAGCATTTTACATAGTCTTAGCTGGGGTACATAATGAGAAAAAGAAAGAGAGGAAGGCCAAGGTGAAGATGGCTGCAAGACATCGCTGATGATCTGCAAATGGATGCATCAGCGGCAGGGTATCTTGCTTACAACCGGGAGGCCTACAGGAGTGCTGTTAGGGAGGCAAAGTTCCGCGAGGGACATACAAATGAATGAGTGAGTCTTAGTTCCTCTGATATTTGTTTTGATGTAAGGATCTTCCACATTCTGCTGAAGGTGTTTTTTTTGCCATTCCTAATCTTTTGTTAATTTCCATTTCACATTTTCCATCCTGTGTTATGTTGCATCCCAAAAACCTGAAGCTTTTCACTTGTTGAAGGATTTAGGATGTATGCAACTGCTCAAACATTATGTATGTTGCAAGATAAAGGCAATAATATCAGTTAGGTATGATTGTCAAGTTATTCATCATTTGAAAAATAACGTTTGTTTTTTATCAAAGTCACATTTCCAGTAAAAAAGTCATGAGTTCGGACTTCTTCTATAACTTTTTTACCTTCTCTTATCTCGTTCTGTCTGCTTCAGATGCTGAAAAATATGTTTCTTTAGCAGCTGTGTAGGAAGCTCTCAGATATACTTTTTAGCCCTGAAATTGTATATATTGATAAAAAACTACTTGGGAGTTTTTAAAAAAAAAGAAGTAAAGCAAAAGTGAGTGATAATTGTGAAGTTCTTTTTGTCCAGGAACATGAAAAGGTTATTTGCAGTAACACAAATGCATTTGCACTTGTAGAAAAATTATGAATGTTCATGATCTTCAGTGCATTCTTCTGTGTTATAGCAATCATGTGCAATCTGGCATAAAGGTCAAGAATTGTCAGTATGAAACGTGAGGTTTTTTTGTTGTTGTTGTTTTTTTGTTTTGTTTTTGCTTCTATCAGTTACCATTCTATGTTAAAGTACAGTGCATCTCATTTTAAATTTTATTTTCAGACCAAAAAAAAAAAAAATGGTTTAATCTTTATAACAGCAAAAGAAATTTTGACTGTCTTTTTTGTTTTTTTATCATTATGACAAGTTTTTGTAGTTCTGAATCTTCTTTGAGGATCTCATGTTTCTGTTTTACTTTACTCTTGAATTTTTCTTTCATTTCATGAACACTGTTTTTAACACATTTACTGTTTACATAATAGAGTTGTAGGAACATCATTGGCTCATGTTTTAAATATGTTTTAATCATTTTATGTTTGTCATGTTTTAATATTTAAACATTTTAAGGAAAAAATCCTCTTTTTATCTTTTATAACTGGTTAAAATGGAGTGACGATTGTAGAGCTGCTTAAGATGAGACGATGATTATGGAGCTGGCTAAAATGGGATGATGTTTTTGAAACTGTCTAGAAATGAATAACAGATGTGGAGCTGGCTAAAATGGGATGATGGCTGTGAAGCTGCTTGAAATTAAATGATAAATTTTGAAACTGATACGTGATGGTTATTTTTGTATTGTGGTATATCACAAATATGCCCATACTACAAGTATTTAATAATGAAGAAAGTTGGTTGGTAAAGAAGATTAAACAGAGAAAACTTAGATATTTTGGACATATTAAACATCATGAAAGTTTAGAGAAGACCATCTTGGAAGGGTATATAGTGGGGGAAAAGAAAGAGAGGAAGACCAAGGCGAAGATGGCAACAAGGTATTGTTGATGATTTGCGAATAGAGGCATCAGCAGCAGGCCATCTTTCTTACAACCGAGAGGTCATCACCTTAGAGAGGCAAAGTTCTGCAAGGGACATGCAGATAAATGAATGGTATATCACAGTTGTCATCACAGATACAAATTGCAAAGCTCACTTTTGTCTTATAAACAAAACAAAATCCAGACTGTCAGTTTGAGTTTCCTGGAATTGTAAAAGATAAGCCATAACTCTTTCACTTCAGTACAGCACTGGCAGTGTTGGTAGATCTTGCACACTCTTGTGAATCAGTGCTTACAGTGTTGGTACTTCTCTTGCACACTCTAGTGAATCAGTGCTTACATTGTTGGTACTTCTTGCACACTCTTGTAAATTGGTGCTTACAATGTTGGTACTTCTTGCACACTCTTGTGAATCAGTGCTTACAGTGTTGGTACTTCTTGCACACTCTTGTAAATCAGTGCTTACAAAGTTGGTACTTCTTGCACACTCTTGTGAATCAGTGCTTACAGTGTTGGTACTTCTTGCATATTCTTGTGAATCAGTGCTTACAGTGTTGGTACTTCTTGCATATTCTTGTGAATCAATGCTTACAGTGTTGGTACTTCTTGCATATTCTTGTGAATCAATGCTTACAGTGATATTTAGGCAAAGTGTGAATAAAATGAAATTAGCACTTTCCAACCCAACCCATATTTTTAAATTATAGAGTAACCTCCTTCCAGTTTCTTTCCACCAACATATTTCATCAAAGTCTATTCAGACAGGGAGTGAGAAAGTTAAATGGAAGTTTTCATATGCTTATTTCTTCTGCATCATAAAGTGCAATGAACAAGCAGGAAAAGCAGATGTATAATGGCATGTTGTTTGAATAGTGCATATTGACATTCATCATTTTGACCTACATTTAGGATGAACTATGAGAAGTTTCAGGTTTCCATGTTCCAAACGGTGGAGAACATTTTAGAGCAAAAAAGAGAACTTTTATTTTTGTTTCATCAAAACTAAATATTTTTTCTGTTGTTTTCTTAAAACTAAATAACTTTTCTGTTGTTTTCTTAAAACTAAATATTTTTTCTGTTGTTTTCTTAAAACTAAATATTTTTTCTGTTGTTTTCTTAAAACTAAATAACTTTTCTGTTGTTTTCTTAAAACTAAATATTTTTTCTGTTGTTTTCTTAAAACTAAATAACTTTTCTGTTGTTTTCTTAAAACTAAATATTTTTTCTGTTGTTTTCTTAAAACTAAATAGCTTTTCTGTTGTTTTCTTAAAACTAAATATTTTTTCTGTTGTTTTCTTAAAACTAAATAACTTTTCTGTTGTTTTCTTAAAACTAAATATTTTTTCTGTTGTTTTCTTAAAACTAAATAGCTTTTCTGTTGTTTTCTTAAAATTAAATAACTTTTCTGATGTTTTATTAAACATAAATTGCTCAAGTCTGCTTCAGTATTGGAGCACTCCCCTTACTTTCATAAACTTTTCATTAACAATTCTTATTACTTCTTTATTGTTCAGGTATTTATTTCTCAACAAAAGTCACTTGGATTTGTTTTTCCAATTCTTGGCTCAAAATTTTGTATCCTCGTTTTTCATTATCATTGGATATGTGATTTACAGTTTCACAGATTGCAATATATATAACCTTTTTTTTTTTTTTTTCACATTTTGCTAGGTTTCATTTTGTGAGTCACTTTTAACTGGATATAGCTAGTAACAAATTGTGTTAATATTTTTTTTTGGTGCCTTTTTTTCAAAATTTGTTTCTTTAAAAGCATCAGACTCCATTTTTAAAGCAATGTTGGAGTAAAATAACCTTTGAGGTTACTTTATAGATATGTCTTTATCATTCTTCTAGTAACAATTTATCGTTATTTTAATTGAAAAGATACAAATATCACGCTGTCAGCACACTAGATGGTGATGTTGTCAGCATCATGCCTAGCTGCTTTTCCTTCCCCACCTCCAAAAGAAGCCAGGTACCCATTTCTGCAACTGGGTGACTGGATCAGGTACCCATTTCTACAACTAGGTGACTGGATCAGGTACCCATTTCTACAACTGGGTGACTGGATCAGGTACCCATTTCTACAACTGTGTGACTGGATCAGGTACCCATTTCTACAACTGGGTGACTGGATCAGGTACCCATTTCTACAACTGGGTGACTGGATCAGGTACCCATTTCTACAGCTGGGTGACGGGATTAGGTACCCATTTCTACAACTGGGTGACTGGATCAGGTACCCGTTTCTACAACTGGGTGACTGGATCAGGTACCCATTTCTACAGCTGAGTGACGGGATTAGGTACCCATTTCTACAACTGGGTGACTGGATTAGGTACCCATTTCTACAACTGGGTGACTAGGCCTCTGGTCGGATTCAAAAATAGGGAAATAGAGGAGTTGAATCATGATAATCTAGTGAAGACTGTCTTGGAAGGGTACATAATGGGAAAAAGAAAGAGAGGAAGACCAAGGCGAAGATGGCTGCAAGACATCGTTGATGATCTGCAAATGGATGCATCAGCAGCAGGCTGTCTTGCTCACAACTGAGAGGCCTACAGGAATGCTGTTAGGGAGACAAAGTTCCACAAGGGACATGCAAATGAATGAATGAATGAAAGAGGAGTTGAAACCTAGTCATTACTGGGTTTTCAAACTTCTGTCATCTCATGACTTGTCCAGGAAATTTTGACTGCCTTTTTCTTATCATTTTGACAAGTTTTTTTTTTAGTTCTGATCTTCTTTGAGGACCTCTTCATGTGTTTTTTTTTTCTGCCTGTCCAAGGAATTTGTCAAATTGTGCTTCACAAATCTATTTCTTCTGTCACCTGTTTAAAACTCTAGTCCCGTTGAGAAAATCCTATCCTTCTCTATCCTTTGTTGTATGTACAGGGATTTTCAGATAATCAATAGCACCAGGGTTTGCCATTTTTTTTTATCTTTAAACAGAGAAGAGGAAGCCATTAGTCTAGATGGCCTGAGTGTGGCAGAAATGAAAGAGCTCAGAGAAAAGTCGGAGAAATTCGCATTCCAGGCTGAAGTGAATCGGATGATGAAGCTTATTATCAATTCACTGTATAAGAATAAAGAGGTAAGATTTCAGCGGGTTAACAGTGAATTCCAACTGTGATACCGAATAAGAATGTGACGATTTCTAAATCATTCGTTCTTTAAAGAATCAAAAAATTAATGGAAATTATTGATTTGTCCTGTAACATTATACCTTTAGTAATAATGTAACATTTATGAAAATGCATTTTGCATTATATTTATATATTTTAGCTGTTGTATAGTGTGTGCCCTAAAAAGATCTGGCGAAGGAGTCTTGAAGCAGAGATAAAAAAGATGGACTACACCTGGAGACGGATAGAAGAAACAGCTCGGGATAGAAGTAAATGGAGAGCCCTCGATGATGGCATATGCCCCATATAGGGGTAAAGAAGGCCAGGAAGGAAGGAAGAAAGGATAGAGTGTCCCAGACATCTCCGATATCCGAGAAGTTTAACACTTTTAACAAAATTGTGTCGTTAGGTAAAAAAAATTCTCTACATGGCTGCCATTTCTTTCTAAGCATGTACGGATGTGTCTCTTCCACACAAATTTCACTCATGTTAACACATTTGAAGTTATGTATGGAGCTTAACTTCAGATGTGCTTGTTCACTATGTATGGAGGCTGTTGGGTCACCTTATGTAACATTATTTATTTTTAAACATTTGGGTTCACAATAAATCATTTTTCATTTCTTCCTCTGAACAGATTTTCTTGAGGGAATTGATTTCAAATTCTTCAGATGCTTTGGATAAGATTCGCTTCCTCTCGCTAACGGATGAGAATGCTCTGTCAGCAACGGAAGAACTGACTATAAAGATAAAAGTAAGCCAGGTTTTTTATTTTTTTGTTGCTATTTCTGAATCATTCCCAGTTTTCTCTGACATTTTCTCATTTGAATCTTTTCTTGTTTAAATTCTGTCATTTCTTATTTGTGCATCGATTAATGAGAGCATTCTCTTATTTGTATATCATATAATGGGAAAATTCCTCTGTATGCATATCATATAATGGGAGCATTCCTCTATTTGTATATCATATAATGGGTGTATTCCTCTGTTTGTATGTCATATAATGGGAGCATTTCTCTGTTTGTATGTTATATAATGGGAACGTTCCTCTATTTGTATATCATATAATGGGAGCGTTCCTCTATTTGTATATCATATAATGAGAGCATTCCTCTACATGCATATCATATAATGGGAAAATCCCTCTTTTTGTATATCATATAATGGGAGCATTCCTGTGTTTGTATGTCATATAATGGGAACATTCCTCCATTTGCATATAACAGAAACATTCCTCTGTATGCATATCATATAATGGGAGCATTCCTCTGTTTATATGTCATATAATGGGAGGATTCCTCTGTTTGTATGTCATATAATGGGAGCATTCCTCTGTCTGTATGTCATATATTGGGAACATTCCTCAATTTGTATATCATATAATGGGAATATTCCTCTTTTTGTGTATAAACATTTCCTTTATTTATGCATCATATAAAAAAATGGAATATTCCTCTATTTGTGCATCACATAAATGGGAAAATTCCTCTGTATGCATATCATATAATGGGAGCATTCCTCTATTTGTATATCATATAATGGGTGTATTCCTCTGTTTGTATGTCATATAATGGGAGCATTTCTCTGTTTGTATGTTATATAATGGGAACGTTCCTCTATTTGTATATCATATAATGGGAGCGTTCCTCTATTTGTATATCATATAATGAGAGCATTCCTCTACATGCATATCATATAATGGGAACATCCCTCTTTTTGTATATCATATAATGGGAGCATTCCTGTGTTTGTATGTCATATAATGGGAACATTCCTCCATTTGCATATAATAGGAACATTCCTCTGTATGCATATCATATAATGGGAGCATTCCTCTGTTTATATGTCATATAATGGGAGGATTCCTCTGTTTGTATGTCATATAATGGGAGCATTCCTCTGTTTGTATGTCATATATTGGGAACATTCCTCAATTTGTATATCATATAATGGGAATATTCCTCTTTTTGTGTATAAACATTTCCTTTATTTATGCATCATATAAAAAAATGGAATATTCCTCTATTTGTGCATCACATAAATAGGAAAATTCCTTCATTTATGCATTATATAAATGAGAATATCCCTATATTTGTGCATCATATAAATGGAAACATTCCTATATTTGTGCATCATATAAATGGAAACATCAGACTTAAGAAGTCAGATTGCTTCACATTTTCCTACGTGTGAATTGCATTACACATCTCAGTGGAGTCTGGTTATTAGCTCCAATTACTTTTAACAACCGCCATATTATCACTGGGCAGTTGGGTAGTGAAGTAGTTAGTGCACACGTTTGTCAGAGGTCAGTGGTTTGAATTCAGCCAGAGACACTCTAGGTCAGCCAGCTGGAGAAATGAGTACTGGTGGACTGGCATGATATTGACCACATCACTTTGTGGATGAGCAGTTTAGATCAAGGAAAATACAGGCGCTGACGCCTTATCTCCTAGGTGTCTCTGTTTCATGATAGAGATGCCTTTATCTTTTATCTAACGCTTGGATCCTCTTAAATGCCTGTCACTTTTTTATTTTTGATTGAAAATAGCATCAATTAAAAAAAAATAAGTATGATCATTACTGTTACTGTAACTGTAAAATAAAGAGCCTAGTTCTGTTGCTGGTCCTGGAGTTGCCGGCACTAGAGTAACTAGGCTTTAGAGTACAGGTTAACGGTCCAGACTAGGCACCTAGACACCCATGTTTAATTAGGCTTTAGAGTACAGGTTAACGGTCCAGACTAGGCACCTAGACACCCATGTTTAACTAGGCTTTAGAGTACACGTTACCTGTCCAGACTAGGCACCTGGACACCCATGTTTAACTAGGCTTTAGAGTACAGGTTACTGGTCCAGACTAGGCACCTAGACACCCATGTTTAACTAGGCTTTAGAGTACAGGTTACCAGTCCAGACTAGACACCTAGACACCCATGTTTAACTAGGCTTTAGAGTACAGGTTACCAGTCCAGACTAGACACCCATGTTTAACTAGGCTTTAGAGTACAGGTTACCGGTCCAGACTAGGCACCTAGACACCCATGTTTAACTAGGCTTTAGAGTACAGGTTAATGGTCCAGACTAGGCACCTAGACACCCATGTTTAACTAGGCTTTAGAGTACAGGTTACCAGTCCAGACTAGGCACCTAGACACCCATGTTTATGAAGTTCCATTGGTAACAGATACATTAGCTTATGCCACTGTTGTATGTGAGCTAGTGGATAAACCTCCAAAGCAAGTCTATGCAGGTTAGCTAGGAATACTTATATCTCTCTCTGTCCCCGTCTCTATCTCTCTCTCTGAACCTTAAGTGCCCAAGCCACATGGGGCTTCCGCAAGGGTTTTCCACAAACGTCTGTCCTTTGCCTTTTTTTTTCTACTCTTGCCCAAGTGAGCCCTCTATTGCTCAGCATCCTCTCTGTTGTTCTTCTCCATGTCTCCTTTGGTCTACCCTTACTTCTGTTCCCCTGTGGTGTCCATCTTAGTGCTGTTTTTGGTAGTGAGATGTCAGTCATCCAGAGCAAACGTCCCAACCATCGCCAATGTCTTAAATGCGTATATACCAGTATCTATAAAGTTAGTTACATGTTTTTCGTAAGAATCTCAGTAGGAAAAATGCAGCAACACACAACCTTGGACCAGAAACCCTATTGAGGAGAGGGCTGTAAAGTTCATGGAAAATGTGTAGTTTTTAGTTATGGTCCAGAATATTACTTGCCAAAAAGCTGGTCCATTTTATATGCCAGGAACTACAGTATATTCCAGAAAAGCAAACAAAGTAGTTAAAAGAAAAGTTATAGAACATCAAAACCTAATTAAAACATAATGAAAAGACAATCAAAGTTCTTTGGGCATGCCATGAGAAGATCAGAGTTTAGAGAAGCAGGGAAGATCCAGAGAGAGGGAGACCAAGAGAAAGAACATCTAAACATTGCTGACCAAATAGCACAGAAGAACAGATCTGGTACAGAAATTCCAGGGACTACATGAGATGAGGCAGCTTCGTCAGCCTCGCCTATAAGCTCGACATTTGATGAACAAGAAAAGCCACTATCTTCAGATTGCGCATGGGACATTGCCAATTACGAGGACACCTGTCACAGATTCCTGATTGCACGTGTGAGACAGGTATACAAACTCCAGACTTCATTCTGTATCTCTGCCCTTTCTACCAAGAAACCCAAACCTAACCCTAGTCACAGGGTGCTACACTAGAGGACAAACTTTGGGGGTTCAGAGTAAAACGTAAAGATACTCCCATAGCAAATGCCGTAGGGGTGAAGCGTTAGAGACCTCATTATGCTGAGCCATCAGCGTATGAGGTAGGGTGGCCAGTTCCTTTCCTCCCCAGATTTTCTCTGGTACCTATTTTACGAGGCTGAGTCGACCTCGGGGCCGTATTGGTCGGAAAAAAATTCCTCTTCAGCTGGGGATTCGAACCCTCGACCATTCGGTTGCTAGACGAGTGCCCTAACCATTACGCTAGCAGGGGTTCAGAGTATGAACTCTGAAAGAGTGCACAGTTTATCCAGACAAGAAATGGAGACTTCGGAGGCTAAAACCATGGGACACAGAAGATGAATAAGAAGAGGAGGATAAATAAGTGAAAGTTGTTTAGATATCTTACCCCGTGAAGTTATTTATTATAACAACAAAGCTTTCATTGCTTATACCCGGCGTTTGTGGCCGATGATTACTTAATCATTGCGTAATGTGTGTAAATCCCAGTAGACATTTATCACAGAAAAGTGAGCCTGTTTGATACTTTCGCGGGAAAAGGTAACGTCATGTTTTTTTTTTTTATACCTTTGAAAGATCTAACGTAAGAGTTTAATGACTGATGTAATAGATGTGCTTGCTAGGAACTAGCACAACGTTTTATAACAAAAGAACGTGAATTTAAAAGAAAACCCACAGTACACTGCTTATTTGGATAATTAGTGGCTGCAAGACATCGTTGATGATCTGGAAATGGATGCAGCAGCAGCAGGCCATCTTGCTCACAACCGAGAGGCCTACAGGAGTGCTGTTTGGGAGGCAAAGTTCCGCAAGGGACATGCAAAGGAATGAATGAATGAATGAATGCCATCTGTGTATGTGGTTTTATTGTGACGGAAGTAGCTCGTTAGTGAACTAGTTATATCTTCTGCTAGTTGTAGTAAATACACAATTATCTGTTGTTGTTGTTGAAATTTTCATTGCCGTGTAAATTATGCTCACATTCTGTAGGTAACAGAGAAATAAAAGAACGCATCATTCCTTTTGTTCTTTTTCATAAGCGTAGTATCTCGTCTCCATGAATCCAGTTGTTAGTAGAAGCAGTTCAGGCGTATTTTAATGTTCTTTGTAGTTTTTATACAGTTCTTTGTTCTTGATGTAAACTGAAAATGTAAAAAAAGGGGCCCTAGCTCTGTTGCTGGTCCTGGGGAGTGGTTTCTTTACACTCGGGGCCCGCCCCCACGTGTTCAGCCTTTGACATCAGGATTTTCTTCAGCGTTTTTAGGGAGATGGCTCCAATGTTGTGCAGATTCTGTGTTGCCCGTGATCTAGCATTTAGTTGGGATTTGCAACCACTGCCTGCGGTTACACGTAAAGCATTGAGTCGTATGTGACAGGTACTTTTGAGGAAGTTGCGTTGCATCTGTTCGTCTAGGTGTTGTTTGATGGATTTGTTATAGGTCCGATTTCTCTACTTTGATGAGGCCCTCTGGTTTGGCCCTAGCTGCTAGTTAGCCGGCTTCTGTTATTTCTGTCGACTCGGGCATGGCCTGGACTGTATTTCCATGTGATGATTTTGATTTGGGATTTATTAATTATTTCTTGCCATTCACTTCTAATGGGTTTTTGTTCCAGTTTCCTTAATAGATTTCGAGAGTCGGTAATGATGGTGATGCTGTGTGTTTTCTGTATCACTACCCGTTTTAATGCTTGGGCGGTCTCTGTTTCCATGCACATACTTGAGCAGATTCTTTATTCTTATTGCCAAGTAAATTCTGTAAAACCATGCTCTTTTCTTGAAGGTAGGTTTGGATGTTAATTATCTGGAAATGATGCAAGGTTTGAGGATATGTTCCAGAGTCTGGAAACCATGTGGACACGTGCAGGGTAGTTCTTTGGACGGCCTTTCATTTATAGAAGACGGAGTTCGTGCCCGCACTTTCATGTTCAGACTTGTGCTGTGTTGTGTTCTGTTTAGCTTCTTAATGGAATCTTCTGTGTGTCTGCTGTCTTCAGGGATTATTGTGTCTGCTTCTTGTTGAAGCAGATTTCGGCGCATTTGTTGCTTTTATTGCTCTGAGAAATACATTTTTCTGCTGTAGATCCTACTTTATTTATTAAACATGTATTTCTATTCTATCTGTGCACGTGCTTTGTTAGATATTTCAGAACGGTAACCTTCCAGTATTGACGTTACGACATATATTGTAACATATGCGAGGAGTACATTTTGTTTGGTCCCAGGGCATGTCAGAATTATCATCACATATTTAAGATTTAAAATGCCCCAGGAAAAAAAACCCTCGATATAAAGTAGAAAGAATTAAAAAACAACGCAGAGATAAGACAGATGAGTAAACAACAACCTGTCTCATGGGTGATCAGATAAAGAAGACTGACGTGTGTCGGTCATGTGATGAGAAGAAACAGTCAGAGAATCTTAAAACAAGCTATCAAGTGGAACACAACAGGCCGCAGTAAAAGAGGCCGACCACGTGAAACTCTAAAGAGGACATTGTTAAGAGAGGCCAGTTTAGTGGCCATAACGTCCCTTGATGAGGTTGAAGAGCTCGCTGAAAACAGGAAAACTGGCAAACTACATATGAGCCCTAAGTGACGTGTAACGGGATGGGAAGGATTTAAGATTTAAGATGTGCCTGTTGCGCTAAATGTTTGACAGTTGAAATAGCGTAGTCCTTTTTTTCTATGACAGCCAGGATGAGAGTGCCTGTGGAAGTGTTGAAATGTATAGATGTTCATTCATTCATTCATTCATTTGCATGTCCCTTGCGGAACTTTGCCTCTCAAACAGCACTCCTGTAGGCCTCTCGGTTGTGAGCAAGACGGCCTGCTGCTGTTGTATCCATTTCCAGATCGTCAACGATGTCTTGCAGCCATCTTCGTCTTGGTCTTCCTCTTTTTCTTTTTCCCATTATGTATCCTTCCAATACGGTCTTCTCTAAATTATCATGACGTTTAATGTGTCCAAAATATTTAAGTTTTCTCTCTTTAATCCTCTTTAATGTATAGATGTACTGAGCTGAAATATAAAAAAAAGGTTAACTGAGGGATATTCGAAAGGAAGAATAGGTAAAGAATACAAAATATGGACAAATGTACACGTTTTCTTGTTGTACGTGTACGGCGTGATCTAGTGGTGGGTGAGTGTGTGTGTGTGACGACTCATGTTGGTAAGTAGTGACAGCTCACCATGGACAGGATCGAAACAAACGAACACTTCGCGTTACCTTTGACCACGAGTGACGAGCAGGTCCAAGCATAAGTCCAGCTTCAAGATCTCACGCATATATGTATGTGTATATATATATATATATAATCCATGTTTGATCACTTTCTCAACATACATATAGACAGACGAAGACATCGCGTACTTCCATAGTCCATTCTCTTGCTGTTCTGCATACAAAAGTCCCGCCAAAACACCCCCTTTTCCTGACCAAATCCAGTAGCAACTCAGTCACATGACCACATGACGACCTTTCACAATACCGCATGGACTGAACAGTCAAGACACGCCTCATAATCCATTACCCTTATACAATTTCAGTCAGTCAGTCTGACATGTCCCTTGCGGAACTTATCAGACTCCTTAACAGCTCTCATGTAAGCCTCTCGGTTGTAAGCAAGATGCACTGCTGCTGGTGCATCCATTTGAAGATTATCAACGATGTTCTGTAGCCATCTTCGCCTTGGTCTTCCTCTCCTTCTTTTTACCATTATGTACCTTTCAAAGACGGTCTTCTCTAAATTACCATGACGTTTAATATGTCCAAAATATTTAAGTTTTCTCTGTTTAATCTCCTTTACTAGCCAGCCTTCTTCAGTAATTAAGTTCTTGTAGTATGGATATATTTGTTCTTTTTTGTGTCCATGATATGTGAAGGACTCTTTTACATTCAGAGGCATTTATGAGCTTCTCAGCTGTTTTGTTAAATGTCTAGGTCTCACAGGCATATGTTGTGATGGGAAATATGCATGCCCTCAAAAATCTTATTTTTGTAGTTCTGTATGTTCCTCTCCACAGCTTCTTTAGTTGTTTTACTTTCTGAAAAGCGATAGATGTCCTCCTTTTAATTTCCCTCGTTGTATCTCCATTATTAGTTAGTAATGATCCAAGATATTCAAAACTCCTTACACAAGGAGTTAATCATAATTTTGAAAACTTAACAGGAAAAGATAAGATATAAAAGGATCCGTTGTTGTTTGAGTCAAGTTCAGAAGTTTTCACTGCAATAACAGAACTCATTTTAATCTCTAATGTCTAAAGCTGTAGCCAAGAGTTTCCGTGACACAGAGATGTGATTTAATAACAGGTTGAAGGAAATAGCAATCTTGAGCTAGATTTCCGCAACCGAGATAAAAACAAGGGTCTTTGATGCCTTTTATCTCTGAAAATTAAGTTTTTTTTTTCTCTTTCTCCTTGGGGTTTCTGGGTCGGTTTAAATTTAGCCAGGTGCAACTGCGTAGTTAGGGTTCTCCCGTGGAAAGTGTGCGAGAATGATTCTGTCAACAGTGTACATGTGTGCTGAATGCACACTTAAGGTGAGTCGATACGACCTGTTAACAAGAAGGTCACGTTGACAACAACTAGCGTGATTCAGTAAAGTGCAGGGTAATCATGGCGACCCGCCACCCTCAGTCTTCCCAGGTTCTTATATCATTATATACCCGCCACCCTCAGTCTTCTTATATCATTATATACCCGCCACCCTCAGTCTTCTTATATCATTATATACCCGCCACCCTCAGTCTTCCCAAGTTCTTATACCATTATATACCCGCCACCCTCAGTCTTCCCAAGTTCTTATATCATTATATACCCGCCACCCTCAGTCTTCCCAAGTTCTTATATCATTATATACCCGCCACCCTCAGTCTTCCCAAGTTCTTATATCATTATATACCCGCCACCCTCAGTCTTCCCAAGTTCTTATATCATTATATACCCGCCACCCTCAGTCTTCCCAAGTTCTTATACCATTATATACCCGCCACCCTGTCTTCTCAGGTTCTTATATCATTATATACACGCCACACCTCAGTCTTCCCAAGTTCTTATATCATTATATACCCGCCACCCTCAGTCTTCCCAAGTTCTTATATCATTATATACCCGCCACCCTCAGTCTTCCCAAGTTCTTATATCATTATATACCCGCCACCCTCAGTCTTCCCAAGTTCTTATATCATTATATACCCGCCATCCTCAGTCTTCCAAGTTCTTATACCATTATATACCCGCCACCCTGTCTTCCCAAGTTCTTATACCATTATATACCCGCCACCCTGTCTTCTCAGGTTCTTATATCATTATATACCCACCACCCTCAGTCTTCCCAAGTTCTTATATCATTATATACACGCCACCCTCAGTCTTCCCAAGTTCTTATATCATTATATACCCGCCACTCTCAGTCTTATTATATCATTATATACCCGCCACCCTCAGTCTTCCCAGGTTCTTATATCATTATATACCGCCACCCTCAGTCTTCTTATATCATTATATATCCGGCACCCTCAATCTTCCCAGGTTCTTATAACATTATATACCCGCCACTCTCAATCGTCCCAAGTTCTTATATCATTATAATCCCACCACCCTCAGTCTTCCCAAGTTCTTATACCAGTATATACCCGCCACCCTCAGTCTTCCCAAGTTCTTATATCATTATATACCCGCCAATCTTCCCAAGTTCTTATATCATTATATACCCGCCACCCTCAGTCTTCTTATATCATTATATACCCGCCACCCTCGGTCCTCTTATATCATTATATACCCGCCACCCTCAGTCTTCTTATATCATTATATACCCGCCACCCTCAGTCTTCTTATATCATTATATACCCGCCACCCTCAGTCTTCTTATATCATTATATACCCGCCACCCTCAGTCTTCTTATATCATTATATACCCGCCACCCTCAGTCTTCTTATATCATTATAATCCCGCCACCCTCAGTCTTCTTATATCATTGTATACCCGCCACCCTTAGTCTTCTTATATAATTATACCTGCCACCCTCAGTATTCATATATCATTATATACTGCCACCCTCAGTCTTCTTATATCATTATATACCCGCCACCCTCAATCTTCCCATGTTCTTGTATCATTATATACCCGCCACCCTCGATCTTCCCAGGTTCTTATATCATTATATACCCGCCACCCTCAATCTTCCCAGGTTCTTATAACATTATATACCCGCCACCCTCAATCTTCCCAGGTTCTTTTATCATTATATACCCGCCACCCTCAATCTTCCCAGGTTCTTAAATCATTATATACCCGCCACCCTCAATCTTCCCAGGTTCTTATATCATTATATACCCGCCACCCTCAGTCTTCCCAGGTTCGTATATCATTATACCCGCCACCCTCAATCTTCCCAAGTTCTTATGTCATTATATACCCGCCACTCTCAATCTTCAAAGGTTCTTATATCATTATATAATTATATACACGACACTCTAAATATTCCCATGTTCTTATATCAGTCTATAATTATATACACGACACTCTCAATCTTCCCAGGTTCTTATATCATTAGATAATTATATACACGCCACCTTCAATCTTCCCAGGTTCTTATATAATTATATACCCGCCACCTCAATCTTCCTGGTTTTATATCATTATATAATTATATACACGCCACTCTCAATCTTCCCAGGTTCTTATATCATTATATACCCGCCACCCTCAATCTTCCCAGGTTCTTATATCATTATGTACCCACCACTCTCAATCTTCCCACATTCTTATATCATTATATACCCGCCACCCTCAATCTTCCCAGGTTCTTATATCATTATATAACCGCCACCCTCAATCTTCCCAGGTTCTTATAACATTATATACCCGCCACTCTCAATCTTCCCAAGTTTTATATCATTATATACCCACCACCCTCAGTCTTCCCAAGTTCTTATATCATTATAACCCGCCACCCTCAGTCTTCCCAAGTTCTTATATCATTATATACCCGCCAATCTTCCCAAGTTCTATATCATTATATACCCGGCACCCTCGGTCTTCTTATATCATTATATACCCGCCACCCTCAGTCTTCTTATATCATTATATACCCGCCACCCTCAGTCTTCTTATATCATTATATACCCGCCACCCTCAGTCTTCTTATATCATTATATACCCGCCACCCTCAGTCTTCTTATATCATTATATACCCGCCACCCTCAGTCTTCTTATCATTTATACCCGCCACCCTCAGTCTTCTTATATCATTATAATCCCGCCACCCTCAGTCTTCTTATATCATTGTATACCCGCCACCCTTAGTCTTCTTATATAATTATATACCTGCCACCCTCAGTATTCATATATCATTATATACCTGCCACCCTCAGTCTTCTTATATCATTATATACCCGCCACCCTCAATCTTCCCATGTTCTTGTATCATTATATACCCGCCACCCTCGATCTTCCCAGGTTCTTATATCATTATATACCCGCCACCCTCAATCTTCCCAGGTTCTTATATCATTATATACCCGCCACCCTCAATCTTCCCAGGTTCTTTTATCATTATATACCCGCCACCCTCAATCTTCCCAGGTTCTTAAATCATTATATACCCGCCACCCTCAATCTTCCCAGGTTCTTATATCATTATATACCCGCCACCCTCAGTCTTCCCAGGTTCGTATATCATTATATACCCGCCACCCTCAATCTTCCCAGGTTCTTATATCATTATATACCCGCCACTCTCAATCTTCAAAGGTTCTTATATCATTATATAATTATATACACGACACTCTAAATATTCCCATGTTCTTATATCAGTCTATAATTATATACACGACACTCTCAATCTTCCCAGGTTCTTATATCATTAGATAATTATATACACGCCACCTTCAATCTTCCCAGGTTCTTATATAATTATATACCCGCCACCCTCAATCTTCCTGGTTTTATATCATTATATAATTATATACACGCCACTCTCAATCTTCCTAGATTCTTATATCATTATATACCCGCCACCCTCAATCTTCCCAGGTTCTTATATCATTATGTACCCACCACTCTCAATCTTCCCACATTCTTATATCAATATGTACACGCCACCCGCAATCTTCCCAGGTTCTTAGATCATTATATACCCGCCAATCTTCCCAGGTTCTTATATCATTATATACCCGCCACTCTCAATCTTCCCAGGTTCTTATATCATTATATACCCTCCACTCTCAATCTTCCCAGGTTCTTATATCATTATATACCCGCCACTCTCAATCTTCCCAGGTTCTTATATCATTATATAATTATATACACGCCAGTCTCATTCTTCCCAGGTTCTTATATAATTATATAATTATATACACGCCACTCTCAATCTTCCCAGGTTCTTATATCATTATATACCCGCCACCCTCAGTCTTCCCAAGTTCTTCTATCATTATATACCCGCCACTCTCAATCTTCCCAGGTTCTCACATCATTATATACCCCCAACCCTCAGTCTTCCCAAGTTCTTATATCATTATATATCCGCCACCCTCAATCTTCCCAACTTCTTTTATCATTATATACCCGCCAGCTTCAATCTTCCCAGGTTTTTATAACATTATATCCCCGCCACTCTCAATATTCCCATGTTCTTATATCATTATATACCCGCCACCCTCAGTCTTCCCAGGTTCTTATACCATTGTATACCTGCCACCCTCAATCTTCCCAGGTTCGTATATCATTATTTACCTGCCACCTTCAGTCTTCCCAGATTCTTATATCATTATATATTCGCCACCCTCAGTCTTCCCAAGTTCTTATATCATTATATACCCGCCACCCTCAATCTTCCCAAGTTCTTATATCATTATATACCCGCCACCCTCAATCTTCCCAAGTTCTTATATCATTATATACCCGCCAACTTCAATCTTCCCAGGTTCTTATAACATTATATCCCCGCCACTCTCAATATTCCCATGTTCTTATATCATTATATACCCTCCACCATCAGTCTTCCCAGGTTCTTATACCATTGTATACCTGCCACCCTCAATCTTCCCAGGTTCGTATATCATTATATACCTGCCACCTTCAGTCTTCCCAGATTCTTATATCATTATATATTCGCCACTCTGTCTTCGCAAGTTCTTATATCATTATATACCCACCACCCTCAGTCTTCCCAAGTTCTTATATCATTATATACCCGCCAGTCATCCCAGGTTCTTACATCATTATATACCCACCACCCTCAATCTTCCGAGGTTCTTATATCATTATATACCCGCCACCCTCAATCTTCCCGTCTTATACCATGATATACCCACCACATTCAATCCCCTCTGCCTCAGTCTTCCCAGATTCTTATACCATTATATACTAGCACAACACAGTTATATACGAGTAGTTAACTCTTTCCTTCTGCGTCACAGAATTGCCCTTAACATCAAATTAGATTTTAATCCACAACATACAAGTATACTTGTATACCAGACAGAACCAGATTCAAGAACAATGCAGAGATAATACAGATGACTGAACAACAACCAGTCTCACGGGTGATCAGGAAAAGGAGATGGACATATGTTGGTCACTTGATGAGAAGAAATGATCAGAGAATCCCAAAACAAGCTATCAAGTGGAACACGACAGGCCGAAGAAAAAGGGGCAGACCGCGTGAAACTCTGAAGAGAACATTATTAAGAGAGGCCAAGTTAACAGGCATAAAATCCTTTGTTGAGGTTGAAAGACTCGCCGAAGACAGGAAAAATTGGCGAACTACTTTGCGAGCCATATGTGACGTCTAACGGCACGGGAAGGATATAAGATATATAAGATATAAGACAGAACCACACACAAACAACAACATCGGCTCGTCCTAGTGTGCGTGCTGCTTTTGACTGAGGTCATTCAGCTGTGTTTATGAGTTCACACTCACATTGACTGAGGTTCAGCAGTTAGCACATGATTCTGTTTGAAGGCGCTGCCTTATTTGGCAGTCTGCCACCAATAACTGACAAGCTGGCGTCGGGGTTAGCGAACCATATCTGACTGAGACCCTGCCCACCTCGTCGATGGCACCCCCCCCCCCCCCCCAGTAACAGACCTAGCGTGGCTAACGAATCAGGGATCGCCATAGTCCTCATGTTAGTGGAATCTGCTAAAGAAGCATTGCAGACCCTCTTTTTTTTTGTTGGCTGCACTCAGAGACTAGAAAAATTAGCCGCCATCACCGGCTGCCATGCCGACACGGTGCTGTGTCTCATCATCCTCGCTGCATCTACTGCAAAGAACACCAGCTAGCAGTTACAGGGAGATTGAAGAAGAACAAGATATGCCTGCCAAATGTAACACTTAAATTGATGACTTATTGCATATCTAATCAGTGCATTATCTTATAATGATGATTTATATATGGTATAAATATGCTATTAATTAGTTGTATCTTGATTTCGAGTGGTATGTTAGGGTGAAAAAGAAGCGGGGATACCTGGTATGTAATAGCATTTGCTCTTTGTATTCTAACTTCAGTTTCTTTCAAGCGTCCAATCTCATGTAAACAGACTACAGGAACTAGTAGCCATCGTGACAGGGCAAACGATAAAGCAAATAACAGCAAAAGAGTTGAGATCCCACCTAAATACTTCATAGGTGCTGGTACGACATCAAATATTGAAATCAGGGACATTCCCTTACCATCACTGCTAGATGGTACAAATGACTGGGAAGTGACAGCGGACCTTCCAGAAAGAAGAGAATACCCAACTGCCATCAAGAACACAGGAATGCGACCGGACATTGTAGTGTACTCCACAGAAAAACAGGAATTAATAATGATCGAGCTTACGGTCCCATACGAAAGTAGAATAGAGGAACAGCATTTATTCAAATGTGAGAAGTACAATGATCTGGTCAAGCAACTGAGGCAGGGGGCAGGAATCAGGGCAAAAGTGATAGCTGTAGAAGTGGGAGCAAGAGGATTCGTAGCAACATCAGTATATGACCTGTGTAAGCAACTGGGCATAAAGGGACAAGCAAGAGCAAGGGCATTGAGAAGCCTTTCAGAAACAGCAGAAAAAGCCTCATGCTGGCTGTGGAGTATGCGAAACAAGCATTGGGAACATAAGTAATTTCATTTGCCACAACCAATACCAGTCCTCCGTAGCTAAATCGCTAAAGACGCACTTCACAAAGTGCAGTGCCAACTGGAAGACCATGGGTTCGATCCCGGGACCGGAAAAAAAAAGCAACAACTCACAAGACCTCTGGGAGTCATGACCCAGAGGGGCCCACTCCCCTTAGAGTGTCAGAAGTTTAAAGGGCCGAAACACTTGTCTGAGGGGGGTACTTCCTCTGATGATCTGAAGGAGTTGTGTTGTTGTTCCGCTCTCTACAGTAGAGAGTTTCCTGCATATACTACCAAGAATGGCGGCAAGCGACTGGGGTTAATCTCGTCAGTGTTCTGATCAACCACTGGTCTGTGTTTGATTGGCTGAATGTTAGCCAATCAGATTTGTTTTTCTTACAATTATTTCCGTAGCTGGTGATCCTCTTTTGTGTGCAAATTCCTTCACTGATGTCTGATCTATGTAATAAATGCCCCTTCGCAAACTGAATGTAGTGAGTTCTGACCTCGCCGCCTCTATTTGTCATGATTCCATGCAGAGATCCTCCGTCACAAGACTAGATCTGGGCGTCTGTGGGGGTTGTCTTGAGTGCAGTTATGGTGACCCAGTAATTTTCTTCACTCGTGCTGACATTATATTCAGTATTTTCTGACGCTGTGTTCATCCTTTTTGTGTGTATAGTCCTTGTTCGCTACCCCTATCTTCTTATCTTATATCTTATATCCTTCCCGTGCCGTTAAACGTCACATAGGGCTCGCGAAGTAGTTCGCCGATTTTTCCTGTCTTTGGCGAGTCTTTCAAGTTACCCTTATCTTAATGCAAAGAAAACTAAATTGATGATCATTGACAAAAGAAATAAGGCAGCTGAAATATGTATCAGTGAGGAAACATTGGAAGAGGTGGAGAGTTTTGAATATCTTCGATGATTACTAACTAATAATGGAGATACAATGAGAGAAATTAAGAGGAGGACATCTGTCGCACTTCAGAAAATAAAACAACTAAAGAAGCTGTGGAGAGGAACAGACAGGACTAAAAAAAAAATTACGATTTTTAAGGGCACGCATCTTTCCCATCGCAACATATGCCATGTGAGACCTGGACATTTAACAAAACAGCTGAGAAATACATAAGTGCCTTTGAATGTAAATGCTATATAAGAGTCCTTCGTATATCATGGACACACACACACACAAGAAATATATCCATACTACAAGAACTTAATTACTGAAGAAGGCTGGCTAGTAAAGAAAATTAAACAGAGAAAACTTAAATATTTTGGACACATTATAAACGACATAAGAATTTAGAGAAGACCGTCTTGGAAGAGTACATCGTGGAAAAAAGAAAGAGAGGAAGACAAAGGCGAAGATGGCTGCAAGACATCGTTGATGATTTGCGAATGGATGCATCAGCGGCAGGCCATCTTCCTCACAACCGAGAGGCCTACAGGAGAGCTGTTAAAGATTCTGATAAGTTCCGCAAGGGACGTGCAAATGACTGGCTGACTGACCTTCTTCACTAGGTATTTAGGTGAAGTAATAGTTCTTGGACACAAAAATCGACATATGACTTCTTCTCTTCTTCTGCGTTCGAGATTGTTGGTCACATCAGATCCTGAACCCTGTCGATATGGCAAAGGTCGCAGTCTTCTCCAGATCCTGATAGGAGCCCCAATGCTTTTGCCTCAAGCTTGTGACTGTTTTATATGCCTCTAAGAGCATGCGCAGAATATTAAAATGTTCCATGTGACTGTTTTATATGCCTCTAAGAGCATGCGCAGAATATTAAAATGTTCCATGTGACTGTTTTATATGCCTCTAAGAGCATGCGCAGAATATTAAAATGTTCCATATTCCATTTAGCACTTCACGCTACCTGGAGAGCCATGCGAGGGGAGATAATTAACCTTGGGAACTTTATTTTTCTCCCTTGCGAACTGTATTTTCTGTCGTTTTTTTTTTTTTTAAAGAATGTGAAAAAACGTCTCTCGCGAGCACACATTTCTTCGAGAATAACACATTCTGTTATTAGCACGGCTTCGCTGTGTTGTTGTGTCTTGTTATATTATCGTCTTTCACGGGAAGGTACGTTCTCCGCTGTGTTTTACATTATCTGTATTTGCTTACAAGAGAGCGCACACCGGCAGTTGGCTTTCTGCGCGCATTCCAGGCAACAAAACACGATGTTCTCTTGCACATGCGAGTGGATTGTATGGGGTTGGGGGGGGGGGGGTTACGGTGCAGATGTAGTGAGTGTATGTTTGGGGCATGATTGTAAAAGGGTCTGTCTGTCAGTGTCTGTCTTTCTGCCTGCCTTTTTGTCTTGTATGTTTGTCTGTTGCCTGATTGCCTGCCTTTCTGTCTGCCTGCCTGTCTTGCTGTCTGCCTGCTTGACTGTCTGTGTGTCTGCCTGCCTGTTTGTCTGTGTCTGTTTATACCTTGTTTTTCTGCCAGCATCGTTTCCCATCACTCTTTTTGGCTGTCAGTCAGTTCTTTTTTTCCTGTGTATTGTTTGTCTGCCAACATCGTTTCCCTTCATTCTTTTTGCCTGTCAGAAAGTTGTTTCCTGTGTATTGTTTGTCTGCCAACATCGTTTCCCTTCATTCTTTTTGCCTGTCAGTGAGTTGTTTCCTGTGTATTGTTTGTCTGCCAACATCGTTTCCCTTCATTCTTTTTGCCTGTCAGTGAGTTGTTTCCTGTGTATTGTTTGTCTGCCAGCATCGTTTTACCCCATCTCTTTTATTTATTTTTTTTCTGTGTCCTTTCATGGCTTGTTTGTTTCCAAGCATCATGGCTTGTTTGTTTCCAAGCACAATTTACCCTCTGTCTGTTTTCGTTCTTTCTTTCTGTCTGTCTGCCTGCCTGCCTGCTTGTCTGTGTGTCTCTTTTTACATTACGTCAGACCAGTGTTTCCCAACCTTTTTTGGATCATGGCCCACCTTAACGCCTAAAAGATTTTGATGCCCATCCCCCACCCACCAACCGCCCGCGACACCACCCCCCCCCCCCACACCCTTTACCCCATCTCCTTCCTCCCCCGGCCCCTCCCCGTAGCATAATGATCAACCAGGTTCTGAAAAAGTATAACATATTCTAATCCCCCCTCCCCCAATATTCTGATTGCCCCCATTACTATTAAGAATGTAAGTTATTTTATATTGACTCTCCTACTGGAAAGTAGTTTGGTAGATGCTCTTTAATGTGCACGACTGGGAGAACAACTTTGTGTTACGTGTTTGTAGTTGTTAAACTGTATTGAACGTGTGGGTGAGAATGAAACGTAACAAGTTTGTCATTTCAATTTTTTTAAATTTCAGTTGTGTTATTTCAGTTTCAATAATGTTTGTAATATGCAAAGCATATGTGTTCTGGCTGGTGTGGATTGTCTGGAGACGAGAGAAAGTTGTAGGATAAATGGCAGAATGTGAGACAGGCCTACGGGCGCACATCTTCAAGCATTACAGATAAATTTCAGTCAATAAAACAATCAGTCAGTCAGTGACACTTTCGTTCGCATCTCCTCATTTGTTTGTGATCAGAATAGAAACAAATGCAAGTATTTTTTTTTGTACTTGAACGTGGGAGAATGATCACATGTCTGAAAATAAAGATCTCATTATCATCAACACGCTCTCCGCGCACTAAGGATCCGCTCTGGTAAAACACACACGTGTGTGTCTTTTGATGTGATGGAGGGTGTAACGTAAGTGCCACAGGTTTTACAGTCTCAGTACACGTGTGAACACACATTGTGGGTATAGAGGGGGACGTGGGGAGCTAAGGCAAACAAAACGTAAGAATAGAACTGCGCCTTGTTGACGCTAACAATTCCGTCTTCATAGCTTTATCTTTGGTCGGTGAAAATATTTAATAAAAAAAAGGTAAAGGTAATCCTGTCATGCCTTGGAAGCACTATAGATGAACTAGTTTTTAGTAAAAGGCTTAAAACTGTCATGATAAAGTTGTTTTAAAGCTTGGAACATACTGACAGAAACTAGCTCAACAAACTCTGAACACGATTTTGTTTTTATTTTCTTTCGTACCGTGTCCCTTTCCATCTTTTTGTTTTTCTTTATTTTTGAAAAGTTAACCCATGTTTGGTCTTGTGTTGCATTCATTATTTTTAAATGATATTTTTCTTTCTACACTTGCACTTGAGTTCTGTCATGAACTTTTGGGTTAAAAACATTAACAGTAGTTTATTTATGTGTTCTTGAATGTTCATTGTTTGACTGTTTCATTTTTATAATGGTATTTGAGCTGTGTTCCTATATGTCAGATTAATAATATTCAGTTATACAACTATAATTTGGTTCTGGTTTAATATTCAGTTATACAACTATAATTTGGTTCTGGTTTAATATTCAGTTATACAACTATAATTTGGTTCTGGTTTTGAATTATTCAGTTTGTGTTATGATTATATTTTTACAGTGACAGTTTGGATCTGTTTTTGAATGTTTTGTTTCGTTTTATAGTACATACTGAGCTCTGATTTTTTTGGTAGCTTGTTTCATTGCGCTGCACTTTTAGGTTAAAGTGGGGGGAGAAGAGTAGGGGAGGGAGGGGGGATTTTACTGCAGTGACGTTACTACCAACATTTCCCTTGACAAAGACGTCCCTTTCTGTGCTTTGTGGGGGCAGCGTCCGTCCAGACTACGAGAGCTTGCGTTGTTTTGGTAAATACCCGGGAAATAGCATTGAGATGCGGATGAGAGGGCTGAGGTTCGAAGCCATGGGCGCGGACGATCGAAGTCCACAGTCAGGGAGACGTGGTATTGCTGTGGAGGTTATTTACGATGTCTCACAGGGGCTGATAAAGGCGAAGGGCTGGGGCAGCTCATCTCTGCTCAGATATAAGCCTCCTTCTCAGGCTCCACTAGTAAAAAAAGGGGAACAGGGAAACAGAAGTAGGGGTAGACCAAAGGAAACATGGAGAAGAACAACAGAGAGGATGTTGAGCAACAGAGGGCTCATTTGGGCAAGAGCGGGAAAAAAGGCAGAGGACAAGAGTTGTGGAAGCCTCGTGTGCCATGGGCACTTAAGGTTGAGAGAGAGAGAGGGGGGGGGGAGAGAAAGAGGGAGAGAGAGAGAGAGAGTAAAAAAGAATATTTTTGAAATAGAAAAAAAGAAAATGAACATAGACTTTACAGTGTGTCAGAAGTACAGGTTTACCATTGGTATCACATCCCACAAGCTTCCTTGCGTCATCTCTCTCTCTGTCTCTCTACCTTTAGGTGCCCAAAGCACTTGGTACTTCGCGAGGGTTTTCCACAAACGCATGTCTTTCGTCCTTCCCCCTCCCCCCTTCCCAGGTGAGCCTTCTATTGTTCTTCTGTTGTCCTTCTCCGTGTCTCCTTAGGTCTACCATTGCTCTAGTTCTCCTGAAGGTGTCCATTTCAGTGTTATTTTAGATAACAAGTCACCAGTCATCCTGAGTATATGCCACAGCCGTCGCCAGCGTTTTCCTTCAATATTCGAAGTCAGTGGCTTCATCTGCATTTCTGCCAGCTAGGCGTTTTAAAAAAAAAGGTATTTGGCCAAAATGTTCGTTTAATCCTGCTTAAACATTTAGTCTGGAAATAATTCAACTTAGTTTCTGTAGTTTTGGTGGTTTTTCCATCATTCACTTCCGTAGAGTAGAAGACTAGGGACACTACTCTTAAATATCCTGATTTGTTTGTTTGTTACATGCTCAACTTTTTGGATTGTTTTGGTAAATACTGGGGAAATAGCATTGAGATACGGGTGAGAGGCTGAGGTTCGAAGCTATAATGACGAATGATTAGCTCTTAAAGCATAGCTTCTACGGTCGAAATCTACAGTCAAAGGAACTTGGTACTGCTCTGGCGTTTCTTTACCTTGTCACACAAGGCTTGATAGAGGCAAGGAGCAGGGGCAGCTCAAGTTTGCTGCAGGCATCGACCTCCTCCGCAGGCTCCACCTCTAAGGGGGAGGGGTGGTCAGAAGAACGGATAAACATTTGAATATAAATTCTCGTATACTCATTCATTCATTTGCATGTCCCTTGCGGAACTTTGCCTCCCAAACAGCACTCCTGTAGGCCTCTCGGTTGTGAGCAAGATGGCCTGCTGCTGTTGCATCCATTTCCAGATCGTCAACGATGTCTTGCAGCCATCTTCGTCTTGGTCTTCCTCTTTTTCTTTTTCCCATTATGTATCCTTCCAATACGGTCTTCTCTAAATTATCATGACGTTTAATGTGCCCAAAATATTTCAGTTTTCTCTCTTTAATCCTCTTCACTAGCCAGCCTTCTTCAATATTAAGCTCTTGTAGTATAGATATATTTGTTCTTTTTTGTGTCCACGATATTTGGAGAACTCTTCTGTAGCATTTACATTCAAAGGCATTTATGTGCTTCTCAGCTGTTTTGTTAAGTGTCCAGGTCTCGTATACTAAAAAAATAATACAGACAGAAATACAAGTTTACCATTGGCGTTCTAACATGCTAGTAAAACGATAGTGGGTTAGTGTATATGAGGAAACACAGGTGATATCCTGCAGCGTTTACAGATAAGTGGCATCAGTTACGTTTCTAGATTGGCGTGTACAGAAGCGTTAAGTTGGCTTTGGGGAGGTAATAAGATCGCGTTTTTGAAACAACAAGGGCAGGTAACACAGTTGGAGCTGTTCGCATGGCGTGCGTCCTCGGTAATAAGAAATTGTATTCTTTGGCGCAATGGAGGTACAGAGAAGTTATCACGTGGCTTAGTGTCTTATTTCTAGCATAGGTTGTAGGAGAGGAGGTGGTTCGAGCACGGGGATGGAAAAGGATAAGGGGAAGGGGAAAGGAGAGTCCATCTGTTTGGTGGGGGGAGGGAGGGGTATAACATGCCTCGTCCTGGTGTAAGGAGTTTTTAACCCTTTCCTGTCCTGAATAATCTTTATTTATTTACAGCTTTGCTTGCCTATTGGCATCTCTCCAGTGTGTGTATGTATATACATTGTTAAAAAATTTGTAGTAACAATTTTCCACTTGCTGACGTCAAAGTTACATTTATAACGAGAATTTATTCTTGAAAACATCAGCTGATTGGAATAAATTATGCCTTTTGCATTTAATCGACAATAAAATTTGCACCGGATATCGGGCACTTGTCTAATAAGTCTTTGACAAAGGATAGGAAAGTGTTAAGCGACCGAAACACTTCTGATGACCTGGGGCAGTGGTTCTAAAACTTTTTTCAGATTGGGGGGGGGGGGGCACAGTTGGTACCGCGTATTTCAGTCACGGGACGGACATCTTTATTTTTATTGCTGCACTCTCGCGCAGTTAAAATACAAGCATTTTCAGAATTTGCACAGTACATTGGCTGTATTCAAATTCTGTGTTTTATTATACAAGGGATTGTTTTCATCATGAAATGTCAGCCTACTTGGAGGTACAGATCTCTGGCCATTTCAGGTCGCACTGACCTGGGACTAGCAACTAAAATTGCTGTAGTTTCTCTACTTGGCGGGCATTTGTCATTTATATGAAGAACTATTTTTCACCAACTTACAGCGCATTTTGCGTATTTATAATAATCAAAAATGCGTTGTAAGTTGGCAAAAAAAAAGTTCTTAACTCTAAAAATTTGGCGGCAAACCAGATCTCTCTCTCTCCCTCTCTCTCCCCCTCTCTCCCCCTCTCTCTCGAGTCACATCGTTTGAAAAACTTCGACCTTTGGAGTTGTGTAGTTGTTTCGCTTTCTGTGTGGAGAATTTTATTACATAGTACATGGTTGCAAAGATATCGTGAAAACAGCAGCGTAATAACTGTCTAGGAATTAAGCCAATTAATATTCATCCACTATCAGAAGAATACCATACACAGGGAAAGGGAAATCCTGAACAAGTAATAATTTCCTGAAGTCCAGATAAGACATTTAAAATATCATCTTGTGAACAGTAGAGCTTCTCAGTGGCTGTTGAGCACGTGCTACAAGCTTGTGGTCTTGCCTTTGTACAGTTCAGTCTCACAAAATAACCACACTTTTCATCTTGGCGAAAAGTTATTTCATAGTCTAACACTTCTTTCTTTCATTCTTTCTTTCTTTCTTTCTTTCTTTCTTCTTTCTTTCCTTCTTCTTCTTTTCTTCTTCTTCTCTCTTCAGCTTCTTTCTTTCTTTCTTTCTTTCTTTCTTTCTTTCTTCTTTTTCTTCTTCTTTCTTCCTTCTTCTATTCCAGCTACGACCATGATTGTGAACTTGTTAAAAACATCATATTGGATTGGAAGTAGGTTATGGTGGTTATTTTTTAAGTCCCTGAGTAGAAGTAAAGAGCAGGGGACGACCAGTGTTTCTTTAGCAGACTCTGCCGCCCCTGGGGACTATGGTGACCCCTGCCTCGTTAGCCAGGCCAGGCAGACTCCAGTTTCCAACAGATCGATAGAAGATCAAACACATGATGAAACAGAACATACTAGAAGCCATATATAAAGACAAATTGATAAAACACAATCCCTAAGCAAAATCATATGACGAATGCTATAAACTCTCAAGCAATGACGGAAGTGATAATCTTCCGACTGAGAACAGTACATTACAGGCCGAGCCACCATCTATCCCAGAAGCTGAAAATTAGCACAAGAGACGTGTGTGCCTGCAGCAAAGAGCAACAGACACTGCGTCATATCCTCCAGCGTTGCCAGTTACACAATACACTCAGGCAAAGGGCCCGAGAAGCTCGAATGAGATGCTGAAAATCAGAGACGAACTGCCGCATTTGTGAGAGAGGTCGATGTCTGAGCGAACGACGAAGATGAAGAAGAGCCCAAAATAAGGCTTGGAACCAGCTAGTCACGAGAAAACAGAGCACTAATCGCTGTGCCACAAAATGTAGAAAATTGTTTTTCTTCTGCGTTCGCTATCGTAAGGGCGTTGGCTGCGTTGCGTCAAGGTTTGCTGTGATATCTGCTTATTTCGGTTCGTCACACCCGTCTTCAGTGTGGCGTATTTTTAGGCTAAGTTTTGCGTTCCTATTTCGATCGCCTTTCTCTCAGCCAAGCTATTACCTGTTTACTAGAAGCACCACGAGGAGTTGGAATAGATTTTTGCTCAGTTTTGGTTCGCTGGTTCCGACGCAAGCATAGTCTGTAGCCATTATCTCATTCAGCGTGAGTACTGCATCTTCGCCCTTGAAATTTGTGTGACGGTGAAAATTCAAATGTTCGGTACAGAATTTCACTCCAAGTCTTTTCCCGTGTATCTCTCCAGTATTTTCCTGCGTCATCCCACATCCATGTTTCCTTGCGTTATCTCACCCCATTGTTTCTCTACGTCATCATACCCTCATGTTTCCTTACGTTATCTCACCCTAGTGTTTCTCTACGTCATCATACCCTCATGTTTCCTTACGTTATCTCACTTCAGTGTTTCTCTACGTCATCATACCCTCATGTTTCCTTGCGGTATCTCACCCCATTGTTTCTCTACGTCATCCCACCCCCATGTTTCCTTGCGTTATCTCAGTCTAGTGTTTCTCTGCGTCATCACACCCCCATGTTTCCTTGCGTTATCTCAGTCTAGTGTTTCTCTGCGTCATCCCACCCAATTGTTTCCTTGCGTTATCTCAGTCTAGTGTTTCTCTGCGTCATCTCACCCAATTGTTTCCTTGCTTTATATCACCCCATTATGTTCCAGTGAGTGCCATCTTATTCTCTCCCCCCCCCCCCCCCCCACCCCATGGTTTCCACGCGTCATCTTTAATATCATTCGTTTACTAACACCCCCCCCCCTCCCCCCGGCTCAGGTGCCATCACTTGAAGTCCAGGCAGGGAAAGGTTCGCCGTGCCAACAGAAAACAGAGTACAGGGGTCGGTAACTCGTGGGGCTCTGGATGTTTACGAGTGTGACAGAAACTCGAGAGAAGTATGTTTACCAGAGTCTGAGGGTTAGGTTAATTGCCAGGTGATTTTGCGAAACGAATTGCGGGCCAAAAAAAAAAAAATTTGGCATTGTTAATGAGAACCGTTGCCTGGCTGAACGTCGGGTTTTGTTTTTTAAAGTAGTAATACAGATAGATCTCTGAAAGTGGCTTTCTATATGTAGCTTTCCTTCATCGAAGATTTCTTTCATTTCAACCAACAAATCTCCGCTATTGTTTTTATTATTTTACAGTAACATTTGTTGGCGATAGCTGCAGTATTTCATACTTATTTTCACTGATTTTGTATGAATTGTTCCTTCCAGTATTTTGTACTTGCATTTCTTTTCTTTCTTGCTTGCTTTATTTTTAATATATAACTTTATGCGTTTTTTAGCTTTTTTTTTCAAATATAAATTCACCCTAGCTAAATTTCATGTTTGTTTAATTAATAATATTTTACACCGCTTCATCGCAGTTTGTCCATCATTGTTGAGCGACCTCTTTTAATTCGGAAAAGCTCAGGGAATGTGGATGCCGGAGATTCGATACTCGGCTTTCATTAAAAGTTGGCAATAGCGGAAAACGAATTAAACAGTTTTCTAACATTTAATTTTTCATTTCACAATTCTTACTTTGTTACAGGGTATATGCCTGCTTTATGAGTGTTAGCTGGGGAGTAGGGGGAGATACTTTGAAATGAAAGAATTAGTGGCAGCTTAGCCAGAGCCCGGTTGGCTGAGTGGTCAGACGCTCGATCTACTAATCCGGCCGTGCCGGGTTCAGTTGCCAGCAGTGGGATTTTTTGCGGTGCCACCATATCAGAAAAGGGCCCGTGGTCCACCCAGCCTCTTAAAAATGGGCACTAGAGAAATCTGGGAAGGTAAATACGGCCAGGCGTGATACTGACCAGGTCACACTTTCTTGTGCCGAAGGTCGTGGAAGTACGAGCCTAACACCGTATCCTCAATATGCCTTCATCATCATCATCACCATCATCATCAATATCATCATCATCGCCTTTCACTCCCTTGGGAGCATAGGCCACGGATAAAGGCTCTCCAGTCATCCCTGTTCTTGGAATTATTCTCAGTTTGCCTTAATGGCACGCGAATGGAGATTTTTTTCTTCTTTTTTTTTTTACCCAGAGTATTTTCCTGTCTCTAACTCTTTCGCTACCAGATACAAATATCAAGCCCCCCCCCCACACACACACACACAACATAGTATATATACAGTTTGCCGTGTTTTTTTTTTAACCAGAAAATGACCAAAAATCGTATGTTTGTTTAGCTTATATAGTAATTTAAGATTTCAGATCACTAAACAAAGTACACATCCAGATAAATTCGTTTTTTTTTTCCTCTAAAGCCGTTGCATTTTTCTTCTCAAGTAGTGTCCCTTGATATCAGACAACATGATTGCTGACTTACATTTATAATTGTTAACCTTTCATTTTCGATTACTTTTGTTATACGCGGTAAGGAAAACTCAGCAATAGAGGGATCATCAGAACCAGCTGCAGGGGCTAAGGATATTGTGTGTGTGTGTGTGTTTGGGAGGGGGAGGGGTCCCAAACAAATAGTTCAGGTACCCGAGTTTTAGACGCGCTTGGACCGGGTGCGAATAATGAAAGAACTCAACGTGAGACATTTGATCTGGATGCTCTCCCCCTGCTTGTTTAATTATTATTTTAGTTATTATCTGCCCCTGGAACATCGGCAGACCGGGGATTATTTATGATCTCATGCTCGCTGGCTCCTACCTGTTCGTAATGTTATGAGGTTATTTTCAGAATAACTTCTTGTGTAACCCAAATGGAACATTGGGGAGGAAAGGGGAAGGGAAAGTATTCGTAAGGAAACTGTTTGTGTATGTTTTGTGCAGTATTTCAACCAGTTTTAGGCAGTTATTTTGTGTGTGTGTGTGTTATCTTCGGTAACAGGTACGCAATGCGCGCCACATAAATAGTCCCCCCCCCCCTTTTTTTGGACCGGCATTTTCTCCTCCTCTTTCGTTTTATTATTTTTTTTCCTTACAAATTCTAAATAATTTAGACTTATTTCTGCGTGCGTTTGTTACAACCATGCCTGGGGATGAAAGTCGCTGTGCAACCCATAGCTGACATGCAGCATCAAGGTTGGCAAACCACAGCTGACATGCCAGCATCAAGGTTGGCAAACCACAGCTGACATGCCAGCATCAAGGTTGGCAAACCACAGCTGACATGCCAGCATCAAGGTTGGCAAACCACAGCTGACAAGCTAGCATCAAGGTTGGCAAACCACAGCTGACAAGCTAGCATCAAGGTTGGCAAACCACAGCTGACAAGCTGGCATCATAGTTGGCAAACCACAGCTGACAAGCTGGCATCATAGTTGGCAAACCACAGCTGACAAGCTGGCATCAAAGTTGGCAAACCACGGTTGACAAGATAGCATCGAAGTTGGCAAACCACAGCTGACAAGCTAACATCAAAGTTGGCAAACCACAGCTGACATGCCAGCATCAAAGTTGGCAAACCACAGCTGACAAGCTAGCATCAAGGTTGGCAAACTATAGCTGGACATGCTAGCATCAAGACTGGCAAACCACAGCTGACAAGTTAGCATCAAGGTTGGCAAACTCTAGCTGGACATGCTAGCATCAAGGTTGGCAAACCACAGCTGACATGCTAGCATCAAGGTTGGCAAACCATAGCCGACCAAGACCCTGTCCCACCTCTCCGATGATACTCACCCTCCCAGTAACAGGCTTAGCCAGGCTAACGTGGCACGGGTTTCCATACCCCTCCCACCTCCCCATGGTGATGGAGTCTGCTAAAGAAGTATTGCACACCCCCCCCCCCACACCACACACACACACTTTTAGAACCATTCAGAGATTGAAAGAAAGAAATAGCTGCAATAACCTGTCTGACACGATGGTGTTTCTCCTCTTCACTGCATCTATTGCGCTCGCAGTTCGAGGGAAATAGAAGAAGAAGAAGAAGAATGCACATGTCAACATGCATAGCTTGAAAATGTTGATGTGCATCCTTTTACAGACGGACGGACGGACGGACGGACAGAAACACAGACAGACAGACCAACAATTAATTCTTTCGTTTCATTCCGATCCAACTTGTTTTTTTTTTACTTTAGAATATTTCATTGCTTCTGTTGTTTCTCCATAGGTACTTAATATTCTCTGAATACCTTTGGGTATACTTTAGCTTTTTTCAAAATTTCTTTTTCTTTTTAAATACTGGCAAGCGCGTATTTTTGTATCACCATCTTTCTTTTGTTTTATGTGGGTGGAATTGTTTGAGAAGCCATTTTTGGCGAGAACAGTATTATCTTAGATCTAATTCATTGTGGCTGATTTGATTACACGGCTTCAGTGTCTGTTTCTCGTAGATGATTTGATTATATAGCTGCTGATCTTTGATGTAATTCGCAGTAGATGACGTACAATGTTCAGATAGATTATTAACTTCCAAATTCAGTTCTAGCGGGAGAGAGAGAGAGAGTGTTCAGTACATTTTCCTCTCTCTCTCTCTCTGTCTCTTTTTCTCTCTCTGTCTGTTTCTCTCTCAAATTCACCCTCACATTTCTTCCCTCTCTTTCTATCTAATTCTCTCTCTCTCTCTCTTCTCTCTTTCTGTATCTACTCTGTCACCCTCAGTCTCCTCTATCTCCCTCTCTCACTCCTCTTTCTCCCTCCCCCTCTCTTTCTGTATCTTAGTTTCATCCATTCTATTGCTTAGCTCTGTTTATTATTATATGTTTAATATTAAACATTATATTATTATACAGTAAATGTGTAAGAAGAAGAAGAAGAAGAAGAAGAATTCCTTCAAATTATTTTTCATATTACTAGCATCTGGAAAGAAATGGCAGAAGACCAAGCTTCATGGAGAACAACTCTTCGTAAAAGCTGTATAGAGTCAGAAAACAAGGGTTCGAAATGGAAGACAAAATGTGTAACTTTAAAAGAGGGTTCACTATGGTAAACCTTGCAACACAGTGTTCCACCAAAATGATGCCCAGCGAACTCCACAGCGATGTATACCCCCCCCCCCCAACGTGGGAGATCGGTGGTTCGAAACCAGCCGGAGGCCCCCCAGACACCCATTTGTGGGATATGGGTGCCCAGTATCTTCTGAAGCTGGGGAAGATAAGACGGCCAGATATGATGCACCGGAACAAGGAAAATATGGGCGCTAACACTTTACTTACATATGTGACAGAACAGGGCTATCCTTACCTTACCTTACCTCACCTTACCCCCACCTTATCCTACCGCATCTTAAGTCACCTTGCCATACTTTACCTTACTTCATCTTAACTCACTTGACCTTAACTTACCTCACGTTACTTTAACTGAATTTACCTCACTTCACCTTACCTTACTTTACCACACCTTACTCTACCTTACCTTACCATACCTTACCTCACCTTACCACACTTTATTTTACCTTACCACACCTTACTCTACCTTACCTTACCGTATCTTCTCATGATACTTGATCTGACTCCCCTCCAGTTGTGATCTCTTGCTCTCACTGTATTACACAGACCAAGCACAAGTGACACATAACTGTCAGCCTTTTGCTTTACAGCAAAACTATTACCTTCTTCTTTAATTTCATTTCACGGATCCTGCGTCCTCTCGAGTCCACAGACACCAGCCTTTTCAGCCAAATGGGTAGTGCGCCACTGATCAAAACATTTTGAGAACCTCTGATGTATAGGTTCGAATACAACCGTGGCAGCAGTTCAAAATACACGTTTAATCATCTTACAGACATGCACAATTTGACGTCAGGAATCAACTTGTTGCCGGGGAGACAAAAATGTTGTGGAACCAGGGGGAGTGCTCGTTCTTACGTCCAAATCTATAACTGAAGTCACGTGATTATCTTGTTTTTGTTTTTTTCGCAAGCTTGAAAGTTGGAGATGGCAGTGATGGACACATTTTAAGAAGGTGTGTTAGCCTAGAACTGTTCTACTCTGGAAACTTGATGGCTTTTGCCAGTGGTTTTCGTTGCCCGCTTTCACGTCGCATTCCGACACTGCGCGAAATTCGTCATCTTGGCAAGTGTCTCGTGTGGGCTTGATGCCCTTTGGCGTAAAGCCCAGTTTTGTTTTATTTTGGTTTTTTTTCTATCCTTTTTCTTCTTCTTCTTGTTTTTAAAGTGCAGAATTTCCTCAGGGATTATGTCGAGTTTATCCCTGTTACGTTAATCTTTCGAGGGGAGAGAATCTTAATTCCCATCACAGCGCGGCTTCTTTGTGAGAGTTACACGATCTTTTAACCGTTTGCAAATTACGCTCATAAACACTTGTCACGGTTCCAGTAGGGGCAGAACTCACTTATTTAGATCTTCATGAAGCACATTTACTTCACAAGCAATAGAACAATGGTTCCTAAAATTTATCAGGTCGCGAACTCTTGAAGCCGCTGATAATTCGCCCCCCCCCCCCCTTCCGCACTCCGTTGTCACTTGGTATTAAATAAAAAAAATCTTAACGTAGTTCAAATATTTTGCAAAATCTAGACTTCCTTTGCCTAGCAAAATAGGACCTGAAATTAACAAGGACAAAACAAAAAAAGAATGAAACTTCCCAATAATCAAATGGAGAAATACACGTAGAAGGGACAGATATTGAAGAAGTCAATCAGTTTGCATACCTTGGCAGCTACATAGACCAGGATGGTGACACCAGAAAGGAGGTTAGAATTAGAATTGCAAAAACAGCATCGATCTTCAAGAATCTTGAGAACATATGGCATTCTAAAGTTATAAGCACAAAAACCAAGTTAAGACTGTTCAATTCAAATGTAATATCCACCTTCATTTATTGCATGCGAAAGCTGGAAAACAACTAAAGAAATAGACAAGAAATTGGACTCTTTTGAAAACAAATGCCTAAGGAAAATACTCGGCATCAAGTGGAATGAATTCAAGAGCAATGCAGAGATAAGACAGATGACTGAGCTACATCCAGTCTCATGGGTGATCAGAAAAAGGAGATGGACACATGTTGGTCACGTGATGAGAAGAAACAGTCAGAGAATCCCAAAACAAACTATAAAGTGGAACACAACAGGCTGAAGAAAAAGAGGCCGACCGCGTGAAACTCTAAAGTGGACATTGTTAAGAGAGGCCAAATTAATAGGCATAAAATACCTTGATGGGGTTGAAAGGCTCGCCGAAAATAGGAAAACTTGGCGAACTACCTTGCGAGCCCTATGTGACGTTTAATGCCACGGGAAGTATATAAGATATAAGATAAGACATCCTTCGCGGACCGTGAGATGTCCCATTCGCCTACCTCATTTTGAGAACCACTGCGTGAGATAATGCGTGAGGACAAAGAGATAATGCGTGAGGACAAAGAACATGCAGCAAATACCCTTCAGAGGTTATCATTCTAAAACTAAACACAGTAGAAAAGAACAAAACAACAACCAGTTTTTCAGGCTCCGACCCCATCTGCGTAAACCGAAGCCCACTTAAACTGAACTCTAGTTATCCTAAAATGGTTTCCAGACCCCCCCCCCCCCCACCCCCCAACTCTCTCTCTCTCTCTCTTTCTCACTCTCACTCTCTCTTTTCTTTCCTCTCACTCTTCCTCACTGTCTCTTACACTTTCCTCACTCTCACACAATATCTATCTGTCTGTCTGTCTGTCTGCCTGCCTGCCTGCCTGCCTGTCTGTCTGTCTGTCTGTCTGTGTGTTTGTGTATGTTTGTTTTACACAGAGACTTAAGAGCTGGAGTTGTCTCAAAGGAAGTCACACACACTTATATAAACTGGAGCACTCATGGAAGACCTCCTGTAGACAATGCGATTCTTGGAAGCAAACTATTCCTCTTGTCTAAATGCACAGTTTTACAAAATAAGAGCAAAGTAGCCTCCCAGGAATCCCACTCACAGTCCACTGTTCTCCCGTCTTTAATTGTTACTGGCCACCTCTTTCCCAGGTCGTGGTAAGGCCAGCTAATCTTTCATTTCTAATCACTAACGTCCTTCATCTTTTGTCCGGTTAAAAGTGGGCGATAATTATACAGGAAACTCCGGAATAATAAGTTCACAAAGGAAACTAGACAGACTGGGCGGAATATCCCCCCCAGGGAATTGGTAGCTATACACGTGGTTGTATGGGGGGGGTCATAATATGTGAGAGGCATCGTTTTAGAGTATGTCCCAACAGCCCCAGGGTAAGAGAAGCGGTCAATGAAATTCGATTAGAGTGGAAAATGGATAATTATGCATGTGGCCTGCAGTATGTTGTTTGCTTTAATAGTGGCATTTTACACGAGATATGTCTTCTAAACCAGGGTGTCTCAGTCCTTTTCTGCTTATGACTCCTCTGCCCTTTTTGTTGTTGTTGTTGTTGTTGTTGTTTTTTTTTTTTTGGTTCTCCACATGTCCCCAAGCAAGTTGCCATTAAAACTTCCACTCTGGCCGTCCTTAGAGCTTCGGCATCATAGAAAATGCTCCACACATCATGTTGTCAAGGTTTCATGAAATTTTGTCGCCTTACTTATTTAACTTGTATACTGAAAATATAATGAGAAATGTTAGAGAAGATGTAGACAAAGAATATTACGATGCTATAACAATTGGAGGTTATGAAATACCAGAGATTAGATCTGCTGATGACACAGTATTACTGTCCACAATATAAAAAGGAATGGAAAAACTAATTATGTCAGTCCGTAAGAACAGCGAAGAGCAGAACCTCTATCTTCATGCAAAGAAAACTAAATTGATGACAACTGACAAAACAAACAAGGCAGCTGAAATATATATCAATGAGGAAAAAATGGAAGAAGTGGAGTTTTTTGAATACTTTGGATCACAGCTAACTAATAATGGAGATACAATGAGGGAAATTAAAAGGAGGACATCTATCACTCTTCAGAAAGTAAAACAACTAAAGCTGTGAAGAGGAGCAGACAGAACCACAGAAATACAATTTTTAAGGGCTTGCATCTTTCCCATCACAACATATGCCTGTGAGACCTGGACACTTAACAAAATAGCTGAGAAACGCATAAATGCTTTTGAATGTAAATGTTACAGAAGAGTTTTTCAAATATCATTGACACAAAAAAGAACAAATATATCCATACTACAAGAACTTAATATTGAAGAAGGCTGGCTAGTAAAGAGGATTAGGGAGAGAAAACTTAAATATGTTGGACACATTAAACGTCATGATAGTCTAGAGAAGACCGTCTTGGAGGGGTACATAATGGGAAAAAGAAAGAGAGGAAGACCAAGGCGAAGATGACTGCAAGGCATCGTTGATAATCTGCGAATGGATGCATCAGCAGCAGGGTATCTTGCTTACAACTGAAAGGCCTACAGGAGAGCTGTTAGGGAGTCAGAGTTCCGTAAGGGACATGCAAATGACTGAACGGGTTACCATAAGGAACTCTACGTCTTTTATATACATAAAGAATACATCATGATTCTTCTACATGATATCGGATCATTCACCGAACTTTTCAGACACACCTGGTAGAAAGCTACTCCTATACAACGTTATTGCAAAGAAACTTTTATGTTTCATAAACTGGTGCATGAAAGCAGTGATGGCGCCAGGATTTTTAATTTGTTTTTTTTTTGTTTGTTTTCTAAACCGGTACAATCGTACCTCTCTTTCACTTCGCATGTAATACTTTCGAAAATACTGGTTTTCTCAATACAATATTTGGTGGCTTATTTCTCTCTCTCTCCTTTATTTTAAATGTAAAATTAAATTTTACAAACATCTCTCTCTCTCTCTCTCTCTCTCTGTGAACCTTAAGTGCCCAGGGCACATGGGGCTTCCGCCTGTCCTTTGCCTTTTTTTCTGCTCTTGCCAGGTGAGCCCTCTACTGCTCAACATCCTCTCTGTTGTTCTTCTCCATGTCTCTTTCGGTCTACCCTTACTTCTGTTTCCCTGTGGTGTCCATCTTAGTGCTATTTTTGGTAGTGAGTTGTCAGTCATTCGGAGCACGTGTCCCAACTATCGCCAGCATCTTTCCTCAATAATTGCTGTCAGTGGCTTCATCTGCATTTCCGCCAACAAGATGTTATTTCTTGCGGTGTTTGGCCAAAATATTTTTCTAATTCTTCGTAAACATTTAGTCTGGAAAGAATTAAGCTTGTTTTTTTTTTTTTACAAACATCAACAAGAATTAAATGTTCCGGAAAGTTTTGTTTTTCTTCCTCGTATTTGCTACGAGATTCACTATTTCCAAAATGCTCACTTGCTGTACAAAATTCAAAACTGACTGATCCGCCCTCCATACAAGTTGAGTATCATTAGCCTGATTACTGAGTACCTTCCAACGGATTTCGCTGGTTGCGTTTTTTTTTTTTAATATAAACCGGTTATAGTAACCCACGATCTCCAAAAGTTTCGGTTTTTCTCGTTTTTTTTTTTTTAATTGGTAATTTATCGGTAATTGCCAGTTAACGCGATCACTATCAGGTGTCATAGTAACTTTATTTAACAGTTGGTTATCAGGGTAACTTTATTTAACAACTCGACAGTCAGAGTAACTGTTTGAGAATTGGTGCATCGAAGTAAAGTATATTTACCAAGTGGTGCATCAAGGTACCTTTAGGTGGTGCATTAAGATAACTTCATTTAACAATTGGTGCATTAAGATAACTTCATTTAACAATTGGTACATTAATGTAACTTAATTTAACAGTTGGTGCGTTAATGTAACATTATTTAGCAATTGATGCGTTGATATAACTTCATTTAACAGTTGGTGCATTAATGTAAATTTATTTAACAGTTGGTACGTTAATGTAACTTTATTTAACAATTCGTAATTAAAGTACCGTCATTTAACAAGTGGTGCATCGAGGTAACTTTATTTAGCAAAAATTTATCAAAGTAACTTTATGTAACATTTGATTGTTAAGACAAGATTAATTAACATTGTACATTTGCGTGAGCAGATTTTGATGTTTTTTAAATAATGAGTCACACTTGCCTTGCCTACGTAAAAGATGCTTAAAAAAAAAAGTACGAACATATTCCATAGAGGAGATATGAAAGTCAAACAGCTGGTACTTCTGCATCTTATCCCTATTTCTTTCTCGTCTCCTACTTAACAAAAATTGTATTCGAGGTCTATTCCTGGGATCTCATAGGTCAAGTGTAGGTCTAAGATAATACGAAGTTTGGTAAGAAAGACCCGGTGCGGTACTCGATAGATTTATGATAACAGTGTGAGCCGAAGTCTACGTCACGTGGTCTGTGTTTGCTCGCGGATTGGTTCACCTACGGCCGCAGCACGCTCCAATAAAAGCATATGCTGCTATCGTGACGCAAGTGAGACTGCAAAGACGCGCAGAATCTACGTATATATATATATATATTCCAGCGAACACTTGGCTCCGAGCTGTCAGGAGAGACAGAAATATACCCCAGAGAAGGAGAAGGAGAGATGGCAGAGGTGGTGTTTTAAAAATATCCAGGAGAAATAACATTTGTTAGTTGATTTCTATACGGCGTTCGTTAATTTCCGCAGAGTAAATTGCATTAAACCTCTCCCAGATGCTTAATCACCATCTTGCTTTCCAATTAATTTTGATAGTACAAAGCAGTGTGGCAGCTCACATTTTATCGTAGCGTGACCACCCCATCACTGCCCACGCAGTTGCTTTGTAATGCTGCGACAGAAACAAAGGTAGACTCACTTTGTAATGCCATGAAAGAAACAAAAGTAGAATTACTTTGTAATGCTGTGACAGAAACAAAGGTAGACTTACTTTGTAATGCCATGAAAGAAACAAAAGTAGACTTTCGTTGTAATGCTATGAAAGAAACAAAGGTAGACTTACTTTGTAATGCTATGACAGAAACAAAAGTAGACTACTCTGTCTAGAAAGTCTGTGTAACTCCAAAATTTAAGCTCTGGGTAAGTCAGCTAAAAAATCATGTGAGTCCTTGCTTCAGACAAAAGGGAAAAAAAAATCTCAGATAACAAAGAGCAAGATCTCAGATAACAAAAGAAAACAAAAATCGGATAACAAAGAATAACAGCTGAGATAATGAAAGAACAACAACTTTAATTTAAAAAAAAAAGAACAATAGATCAGATTACAAAAGAACAACAGCTCTAATTTAAAAAAAGGACAATAGGTCAGAAAGCAAAAGAACAGCAGCTCTAATTTAAAAAGCAGAAGAACAGTTCAGATAGCAAAAACAACAGCTCATATAGCCCAAAAAAAAAAATGTCAGATAATATAAAAAAAAAAGATTCTCAGATAACAAAGAACAACTAATCAGGTAACAAAGAACTGCAACTAAGATAACAAAAGAACAACGAGCTGAGATAATAAAAGAAATAAAGTTCAGATAGCAAAAGAAAAAAAGGTCAGATAACAAAGAGCTCAGATAACAAAAGAAAAATAACTCAGATAACAAAAGGACTAACATTCAGATAAAAAAAACAGCTCAGATAACAGAAGAACAACAGTTCCGATGGCAAAAGAAATAATGTTCGGGTAACAAAAGAAAAAAAGGTCAGATAACAAAAGAACAAAGAGCTCAGGTAACAGAAGAACAACAGTTCAGATGACAAAAGAAATAAAGTTCAGATAACAAAAGAAAAAAAGGTCACATAACAAAAGAACAAAGAGCTCAGATAACAAAAGAACAAATAGATCAGATAATAAAAGAACAAAGAGTTCAGATAACAAAATAACAAATAGCTCAGATAACAAAAGAACAAAGAGCTCCGATAACAAAAGAACAAAGAGCTCATATAATAAAAGAACAAAGAACTAGGATAACAAAAGAACAAGAGCTTAGATGATCATACAAAAATTAATCCAATTATATGTGACACTAGGTCTAGGAGGCCAAACGGGACGAATGTTGAAGAAAAAAAAAAGTAATTTTATTTTTGCTTTATAGCTTTTTAACGAAAAAAAAACACATAATCCTACTGGCATTCTCCTTAATGATAATTTAGAAATTAACGCAGTTTTTTAAGCTCTTAATTACATTAGCGAGTCGTACACTTGTGCAGGCACAGGCACACGCAACGCCATTTTTCAATTAAGCCGATCGTTAGAAACAGACACGCATAGTTTTTTGGTATAAGCGTACATGATTCAATAAATAAATATACACGAAGCCAGTGTAGTAAAGCTGTGATAACAAAATGTTAAAACTGTTTAAAACAAGGTAGGAATGTTAAAACTGTTTAAAACAAAAGTAGGAATGTTAAAACCGTTTAAAACAAAAGTAGGAATGTTAAAACTGTTTAAAACAAAAATTAGAAATGTTACAACTGTTTAAAGCAAAAGTAGGAATGTTAAAACTATTTAAAACAAAAGTAGGAATGTTAAAACTATTTAAAACAAAAGTAGAAATATTAAAAGTGTTTAAAACAAAAATTGGGACTGTTAAAACTCTTTAAAACAAGGTAGGAATGTTGAAACTGTTTAAAACAAAAATAGGAATGTTAAAACTATTTAAAACAAAAGTAGGAATGTTAAAACTATTCTATTTAAAACAAAAATTTGGAATGTTATAGCAGTTTAAAACAAAAATTGGGAATGTTAAAACTCTTTAAAACAAGGTAGGAATGTTGAAACTGTTTAAAACAAAAGTAAGAATGTTAAAACTATTTCAAACAAAAGTAGGAATGTCAAAACTATTCTATTTAAAACAAAAATTTGGAATGTTATAGCAGTTTAAAACAAAAATTGGGAATGATAAAGCTGTTTAAAACAAAAAATGGGAATTATTATTATCTTGTCATCATCATCATGTGTTATCTTCAGTACGAAGATTTGGTGGTGGTGGTGGTTGGGGGGGGGGGGGGGGAATCAATCTCCTGTTCCCTTGCTCCCTCGCCTTGATGGTGCACTCAGGCAAACTGTATCCTGTCCACTCTCATATGTTACATTCCCATCTACGTCTCTGTCTACCTCTCGCTCTTTTTTTCATTCCACCTTTCCTTCTAGTATGGTCTTGAGTGTATTGTTATGTCTTCTGATATGGCTAGACGTAGTTTGTTTTCTTTGAGACGTTCACATTGCACATGTAGTTGTTCTAATACTGCACATTTGTTCTCCTCATTTTCCATAATATATGACTTACTTTCCTATGGATACATATTCCTGTTGCATTTATTATTCTCTCTGACTTTTTACTTAGAAGTCTAGGTTTCGTCTCTGTGTAGTAGTACATAACAGATGTAGCATTTTACTAATGGTAATCTTATACCTAAGATTATTCAATAAAAATGTAATATCCACTCTCATTTATGCATGCGAAAGCTGGAAAGCAACTAGAGAAATAGACAAGAAATTAGACTTTTTTTTGACAACAAATGCCTAAGGAAAATACTCAGTATAAAGTGGAACGAATTCAAGAAGAACCTAGAGATAAGGCAGATGAGCGAACAGCCTGTCTCGTGGTGATCAGAAAAAGGAAATGTGACATATGTTGGTCACGTGATGACAAGAGACAGTCAGAGAATCCCGAAACAAGCTATCAAATGAAACACAACAGGCCGAAGAAAAAAAGGTCGACCACGTGAAACTCTGAAAGGAGACATAGTTAAGAGAGGCCAAATTAGTATGAGTAAATTTCTTGATGAGGCTGAAAAGCTCGCCGAAGACAAGAAAACTTGGCGAACTACCATGCGAGTCCTACGAGTATGTGACGTTTAAAGGCACGAGAAGACCTAAGAACCTTAGACCATCGCCACACAGAAGAACGGCTGCAATGGATCTCTTAGTTTTTCCACCCCTTATTCTCATAGTACAGTGATTTTAGTAACATTTTTTTTATAAATAGGAAACAACGAGGCTTTCGTACGGTAAAGTAAGAGAACACAGTTATGTAGGATTAGATCTCGAAAAAAAATCGTAGACAAAGCACTTTAGCGAGACGTGAGAGAAAGAAAAATCAAATCACAAGAGAATTACCTGGGATTCGAACCACGAACTTCGGTAGGACGAGCAGCCGTCTAGCCACGAGATAACAGCGTACTAATGAACTGCGCTATCTCGCACCTCCAAAAGGTTTGAAAGCGAAGTCTTAATAACTGTTCAGTCGACACGAGGATCGAAGCACCCGGAAAAAAACGAGGTCATTACACAGAAATTCCGTAGCTTAGATTCAGTCTCTCTAGCATGTGCCAACTTTAGACACACACGGTCTCCCGCCAGTGATTTTATTACAGTGTTTTATGGTTATCATTTGAGAAATAATAGATAATAATAGATAAAGCACTTTAGCTCGCACATCCGAGATAGCGATGTCAAGTCACCTCCTCAAAGTCCTCTGCTCCCCGAAAGCCGCCCCCCCCCACCATCACCACATACACACAGACCATTAACAGCGTTAGCACGATCCATGGTTTGGCCATAGTCTATGGTGGTCAAACCAACCAATCTCGTGTATCAGCTTTCCCCTTGCCTCGAACACCGCATGGCTGTCTCTTGTCCATCTCTTGTACAGAGATGAAGCCCAGCTACTTTCCTGTTCTCACATTTAAGCGTTTCCCTTAAATATGCTTTTTCATTATGACATGGGCAAAGTATTTTGTTTTCCAGATCTTTATTTCTTTGAGAAGTTCACTTTGCACCTGGAGCTGTTCTAAGACTTGCGTATTTATTGTCATTATTCGTGTTATATGATCTAGTTTTCTGAAGAACCACATTTCTGCTGCATTAATCCTTTTTTTTTTATTTGCTTATAGTCCAGGTTTCTGTTCCTTACAGTAAAACAGAGTAGATATAACAATTTACAAATTTGTTTCGTTTTTTTTATGGGCAGATTCCTGGATAACTGCACTGTCTTTATGGTGTTGAATGTATGTTTTTATTCCTTATTCTTTTCCTTATCTCCATCTCAGATCTGCCATCCTCGGTTAATGTATGCACTTTTAGCTGTAGTTTCCCCTGGGAACAGTTGTGTCAAGAACACACTTATTTTAACATACTCTCTGTGAGACAGGGAACACAGATCTGATTGTTTAAAAATTGACCTACTTCTGTAGTCCAGAAACATGTAGAGATCAACACTAGTTGGAATTGTTATTTGTGTAAAATGTAATGTCAGGTTGGTGGACGGATAGGGACACGGAAATTGCCGACGGGAATGAGGAAAGTCTGATATGAAACCAGTGAATCCAGGACGTGACAAGCCTATGCGTCTCTACAACAATGGCTGTCAGAATGAAGTAAACAAAACAGAGCCAGCAGACTATAGGTGGCTGGGAATGGATATCATTGAAGCACTCATCGAATTCCTCACCCCAAAGTCGGAGTGTCTCTGTGGAACAGCCCCAAAGCCATTGGGCCCGATGTGGAGAAGGGGCTTAAGTACAGCCACCAGAGGCTGGAAAACAAAGTTTTGACCAGGCCAGCCTACACCACTGTCTTCATGACAGTCTGAGCAAGACCACAGTCTGCCCTAGCAAGGAAAGGTGCTGAAGTCGGAGGTACCCAGCCAGAAGGCGCATCGCAAAAATCAGGGTACCACGCATTATTGCTAAATGCTTACGAAGAAGATGATGTAGTTTGCTATTTGTTCCAGCTCTCTTTGTTTATGGTTATATCCATCTGAGGCTTCTGGTCTTTCCTGCAGAACATTCTTGTTTTGGTCACCTTGATATTGATCTCAAGTCCACATTCTTGACTTGTGTTGTTCATCTTGTCTGTTAATTTTTGTAGGTTCTGTGGATTCCCTTGCTAGAAGGACTGTATTATCTGCATATCGTATATTGTTGACATTTGCACATATTCACATTATACAGAGTGCACCAAAAATTCCTGTACTGAATTCCAGAGGCCACTGTAGGAAGATAAATGCAGTGATATAGATAAAAAGTATGTTATTTTGTAAAAGAAATTCTAAGAGTTTTAGCCATTCCTTAGAGGGACTCAGTGTGAACTCCTCCCCAAATGACGTGATGCACGTAAATGCAGCAGTTGAGTTTCTCCCAGGTTTTATGTAGCTTATCTGGCACACCAGCTGTGGTGGCGTCCATGTTTCGCTGCTTCAGTGTTCAGATCGTATTTATGTAAACATTGTCTTTAATGACAAGAAGTCACAAAGTGTCTGGTCTGTGGATCTAGTAGGCCACTGCAGTAAATGTGAACGTCTTTTCTGCCATTTTGAAGGAGAAGCTTTATAGGTCTTTCATCTTCGAGGAAGACTGTAACTGAACTGGTATGTCTCAGCATGTTAATTGTTTAGTTGATACGACAGCTTCAGGGAGACAGCAAAGACTTCATTTTCTAACAAGACCAGGCATCTTCTCACTGGCTCTGATATGTGCACACATTTTTGAATGTTAACCTGCCCAGCTGATGGATTTCATACTTTGTTTCATATAGAAAGTGCTTCATTTGTCCAAATTTTCCTAATAATTACCGTCGAAGTTTTCTCATCATTTGGAGAGTTTTGAATATCTTGGATCATTACTAACTAATAATGGAGATACAGTGAGGGAAATTAAAAGGAAGACATCTGTCGCTCTTCAGAAAATAAAACAACTGAAGAAGCTGTGGAGAGGAACTGACAGAACTAGAAAAAATAAGATTTTTAAGGGCATGCATCTTTCCTATCGCAACATATGCCTGTGAGACCTGGACACTTAACAAAACAGCTGGGAAACACATCAGTACCTTTGAATGCAAATGCTACAGAAGAGTTCTTCAAATATCATGGACACAAAAAAAATAACAAATATATCCATACTACAAGAACTTAATATTGAAGAAGGCTGGCTAGTAAAGAGGATTAAACAGAGAAAACTTAAATATTTTGGACACATTAAACAAACGTCTTGGAAAGTTACATAATGGGAAAAAGAAAGAGAGGAAGACCAAGGTGAAGATGGCTGCAAGACATTGTTGATAATTTGCAAATGGCAAATGCAGCAGGGCATCTTAATTACAACTGAGAGGCCTACAGGAGAGCTGTTAGGAAGGCAAAGTTCCGCAAGGGGCATGCAAGTGACTGACTGACATCTTGTTTTACAATATGTCTAAGATAATAGTGTGAGTACATTCTTATGTTTCTTCTTTCTTCTGACAGACTGATCTGGAAAATAAAGTGCTGCATATCACTGACACAGGGATTGGCATGACCAAAGATGACCTGATAAAAAATCTGGGGACTATTGCCAAGTCTGGAACTAGCGACTTCTTGGCCAAAATTACTGAAGCTACCACTGTTTCTGAAACTAGTGATCTCATTGGCCAGTTTGGTGTCGGGTTTTATTCTGCATTTCTTGGTAAGTTATTAGGTACAATTTTAGCAAATTGGAAGAAACGAAACTTGCATGTAGCAAATATGAAAACAAAGTATATATTGTATGTCAGTAATATTTTTTTTTTTTGGGGGGGGGGTGCTTTGTCCACTTGTGTATAGATGGTTGTGATATCCTACTGGAGTCTAGAGATTGGGTCATAGAAATTCTCTCTTTTTTTTTTTTTTTTTCCACAGCTTTTGGAGACTTGTCATATGTAGTACTGTGTTCAAACACTTTGATAAGTTATTGTACATTAGAAATAGTTAAGAAGTTTGAAAGTTACTCCATTTTTTTTTCCTTTTGTCAGAATTGTCAGAAATAATGAATGCTGAAATCTAACTTATTGCATTTCTCTGGTTTATTATTTCCAGAAGTGAATACATTTTCAGTATTTCATAAGAGAGAATTTAGGAATTAGGAAGTGCTATATTGAAGAAAAAAAAAACCAACCCCAGAATGAAACCTTTTAAGCTGGTATTTCTCTACCATTTTTTTTTTTAGCTAATGGGCTCTCTTTGGGTCCTATAAATCCATCCAAGGTCTCCAGGGTAGCAATATTGCCTACTTTAAGCTTACTTCTAAATATAAAAAAAGTAAAAAGTAAGGTAATCCTGTCATGCCTTAAAGGCACATAGGGGTATGGTGTTAGTGTCCCTATTTTCCTTGACCTATCAGAACACTAGAGGGTGATATGGTCAGCGTCATCCCCTTGTGCCTTTCCTTCCCCAACCCCAGAAGAAGTCAGGTACCTATTTCTACAGCTGGGTGACTGGGGTGCCTCCAGCCACATTCGAACCCCTGACCTTTGCCGTGAGAGACCAGTTCACTAACCACTTCGCCACTCAGACACCCACTTCTAAATATAGTGTGATGTATTTCATAACATCCTTCTAACCATTTGTGAATACATGTTGGGGTGAAAACTAGATGGCTATATACAATAATAAACAGCCCAATTTTTTTTGTTAAATCCATGTCCTGAATATCAACCTTTTACTGATACATTACTGATTTCTGAAGACAGAAATGTTCTGGGGAAAGAAAGAAATGGCTGCCTATACCCAGACAGTAAATTGTGAAGTGACTAATGCAGTGAAGGTCAGATGTGGCTCTGTCAGCCCAGTTATTGAAATAAGTACCTGGTTCCCCCTGATGCCGGGGAAGGGAGAATGACCAGGTGTGATACTGCCCACTGTTGTGCCAACAGGTCATAGAAAATATGGCCTCTAACACCATTTTCTGTGATATGACTCCATGGCATGCACATAACTACCTTTACACTTTTTTTTTTTTCATCTAATCATAACTGGTTTTTTGGGGTTTTTTTTTTTTCAGTTTCAGACAGGGTAATCGTTACATCCAAGCACAACTCTGACGATCAGTACATCTGGGAGTCGGATGCTGAAAGCTTCAGTGTGGTGAAAGATCCACGTGGAAACACTCTTGGACGGGGAACAACTGTGAGGTAAGCTACCAAGCAAAGGCATCCCAGATCTTTTGTTTTCACAAAGTCGTGGATTTCCCAGATGTACTGCTTTATTTGTGTCATCTGTAACGTTTATCTGTTTTTTAAAAATTAATTTCTTAGATGTGGATGTGGCTTCCTTTCTTTGGAGTTTTTGTTTTTTTTATTGTGTTTTCCTTGTCCTGTCTTGTCTGATTCTGGAGGACTTCACTTGTTCATTTTTATGTTTTTGCTTAGCAGAAAAGTGTCTAGAACAAGTGACAAATTGAGATACAGTATATGATTTGGATGGACAATTCCTTTCTGTCACCTGTGGAATGATAGAGTTAAATGCTATATTTTTATAAAATATTCTATTTTACAACAGAATTTCATTCTGCCCATCTAGTGGAATGGCTAGCGTAGTAGTTAGAGCACTGTTCTAGCAACTGAATGGTCAATGGTTCACATCCCCAGCTGAGTGGGATTTTTTTTTTTTTTCCCGACCAGTATGGCCTGAGATCGACCCAGCCTCGTAAAATGGGTACCAGATATAATCTGAGAAGGAAAGGCAGCGAGGAAAGGAACCTGGCCACCCTACCTCATACGCTGATGGCCCAGCATAATGAGGTCTCTAATGCTTCATTCTCTACGGCATTTGCTATGGGACAATCTTTACCTTTTATCTTTACCATCTAGTGGACATATGAAAGTACATTTTCACTATATTAGAACATCATGTAGTTCTCAGCATTTGCAGGATTCACTGTAGATAATGTTTTTAAAGAACTTTATTGTCTTTGATTATTGTTGTCTTATCATTTTTGGAGGGGATTTTTATCAGGTAACTAATTTCTGTGAGAAATATGAATGGTCCTGCTAATGAAGATCTCACTTTGTGAGCTTTGTTTGTGTTGTAGCATCTCCAGATGTTAATATTCTCTCACCAGCTACTTCATGCAGTTTTGTGTAACTGACCTGCAGTTAATCTTATGATTCATAGTATTCTTACGTCATGTATGGTGGAATCTGTCCTTTCAGATATGTACCTACTAGGTATCAGATGAGATATAGCTCTCAGAGTAGTGGGTGGCTGTTTGTGCCTAATAATGAGAAATGAACCAAAATAGACTGAAAAACCCATGGACCAAAATAGGTTCAGATAGCCATGGACCAAAATAGGTTCAGATAGTCATGGACCAAAACAGATTTGAAGATGCATGGATAAAATAGGTTCAGATAGCCATGGACCAAAATAGGTTCAGATAGTCATGGACCAAAACAGATTTGAAGATGCATGGATAAAATAGGTTCAGATAGTCATGAACCAAAACAGGTTGAAAATGCCATGAACCAAGAAAGTTCTTCTGTGGTGAGGTTCAACATGGCTGCACCAATGAGTATAGATATAGCAAATAGTACAGTGTCATATAATCAAACTTATGCAACATATAAAAATGTCTTGAATAACAAGCCTAGAGACACCAGAACTGGATAATATAGTTCTAGGAGAACAAGAAGGAGTGTGGTTGAGGGACCATTGGCCCAGTATGTCAGTAGCATTAAAAATACAAAGTTTATTTTAGCAGTAATCCTGGAAATCCAGTACAGCTGCAGGATGTCCCAGGAGCTGGTAAAGTGTTAAGAGTAAAGTATGTATGATTAGCTTATAAACAAAATTAGTTGACAAAGGACTTTAGACGTGTTGGGAGTAAAAATAACAAGAGAATGATTGTAACATAACTTGAACCTTGTAGCAACCCCCCCGCTGTGACAGGAGAATGCATTGTATCCATACTTTGCTATAGATCTTTAATATGCACAGGCTTTAGTTCAAACTTGCTAAAATTGTACCAGAAGATGAGTACCTTGCTGTCATTTACTTTAGAGTCACTCTGAATTTTTGAGTTTTTCTGTAGAGTTTACTCCCTTTTGCCCTCAACTCCCTTCAGATACCCACATTGTAATGATTTTCACAGCCACAGGTAAAACTGTCTACTGTATGCAACAGCAGGCAAACCTGGCTGGCCATAGAAATGTAATACAAGTACTCTTTTGTTTAAGAATGTTACATGCTATTTTTATTATGTTATGTATGTGTGTGGGTGTTTTTCAGCTTACAGTTGAAGGAGGAGGCCCTAGACTACCTTGAAGAAAGCACATTAAGAAATCTGGTGAAGAAATACAGTCAATTTATAAACTTTAACATCTACATCTGGGCAAGCAAGGTATGACCTGATAAACATTTATCAAAAAAAAAAACCCTAAAACTTGCCTCATAAATTTTGAGGAAGAAGACAAATCTTGTAGGAACTCCCTGTAACTGCGAGCTGGTGTTCTTTGCAGCCGATGCTGTAGAGGTGTTGAGGCACAGCAACTTATCGGCGTGGGAGCGGGTTATGGTGGCTACTTTTTCAGCCCCAGAGTACAGCTAAAAAGCAGCAGATGTGCGATGCTTCTTTAGCAGACTCCACCACCATGGGGACTATGACGTTCCCTGCCCCGTTGTCCAGGCTAGGCCTGTTACTGGGGGTACCAGAGAGAGGTGGGACAGGGTCTTGGTCAGCTATGGTTCGCTGGCCCTGACGCAAGCATATCAGCTGTGGGTCGCTGATTGCCTCATCAGACAGGCGTCTTCACCCCCAGGCGACAAATTTAAATGCAGCCTTCCTTATCCATAAATTTTAATGACAATGGCTAAAATAAAGTTTGTATATTTATGTAATTAAACATGCAGTACATAGGTAAAGGTTAAAAAAAAAAAGCAAAATCCTCATTTCCATGCCATTAAGGTGTACTGGGAATATGGTGTTAGGCCTATATTTCCAGGATCTTTGCCGCATGAAAGTGTGATGTGTTCAGTAGCATGGCCTAACTGCATTTACCTTCCCAGATTTTTCTTATACCCATTTTTAAGGTTGGGTGGACCCCGTGGCCTATTTGGTGTGGTGGTACAGTTAATATGGAAGCAAAAATTACTATACTAGTTACATGGTTGTCATGAATGGAAACCAGATCTGGCCATAATTACACAGATCCCTTCTCACTGCAGTGCTCTTTAGTAACAGCTGAAAAACAGGACTGACGTGTTCCATTCTAAAATTTCATAGAGTACTACTTCTTTCATACACTCTTAAAGCAAAGAATCATCCGGCGTTTCTTTTTAATGTACATGTCAAGGTTGTGTAATTTATTTAATTATAGTGTAAATAGTTGTAACGTTTCTCATCATAGTTGTATGTTCTACTGTCCTCGCAGCATTACTGTCCTATCTAATATCATATGCTCGCTGAGTAGCTGAAATAATTCTGTTATGCAGAACAATTTATCATTTTGAATGTCATTATTGCATGAAAAATATAAAATAACTGGGTTCTATGTTTTATTTACATATTATTTTGCTCAGTATGTGGATGAGAAGCTATATGTATTCGTTGTTAATTTCATAATTATCATTGTTCTTTATACATATATAAACATATACTAAACTGATGTTGAAGGATGCATTGAAATAAAGGTTGAGTGATAAAAAGTAGGATTTAAGACTGGCTGTGTGCTCCCCAATTCTTAATGTCTTGAAAACAAAGTTAAAGTTTTAGATCAATAGTTCCCAAAGTGGGCTGTGAAAAGATCCACAGCGGACAATGGAGAAAAATGGGATAGCGTGGCAAGGGGCATCAGAACCAAGTGACCAGTTTGTGTGTGTGTGCATGCATGCATGTGTGTGTGTGGGGGAGTTGGGTTTAAGAATACTGCCAGCAAAGCAATGGGCTCATTCAGTCATTTGCATGTCCCTTGTGGAACTTTGCCTCACTAACAGTTCTCCTGTAGGCCTCTCGGTTGTAAGCAAGATGCCCTGCTGCTGATGCGTCCATTCGCAGATCATCAGTGATGTCATGCAGCCATCTTCGCCTTGGTCTTCCTCTCTTTCTTTTTCCCATTATGTACCCTCCCAAGACTGTCTTCTCTTATCATGACATTTAATATGTCCAAAATAAAGTTTTCTCCATTTAATCTTCCTTACTAGCCAACCTTCTTCGGTATTCTTGTAGTATGGATATATTTGTTCTTTTTTGTGTCCATGATATTTGAAGGACTCTTCTGTAGCATTTACATGTTTCTTAGCTGTTTTGTTAACTTTCCAGGTCTCACAGGCATATGTTGCGATGGGAAAGATGCATGCCCTTAAAAATATTATTTTTGTAGTTCTGTCTGTTCCTCTCCACAGCTTCTTTAGTTGTTTTACTTTTTGAAGACGTTAGATGTAAGCAAGGGGGTGGCAGTCTGAAAAAGGTTTGGGAACCACTAGTTTAGATTGCTTTTCTATGTGTGTGTTATGTATTTAATACATAAACTATAACTGTATAACATATTTCATTAGATGTTATATATGTATTGTAAAACAGGATGTTGAAGTGGAAGAACCCATTGAAGAAGATGAAACAGAAAAGGAAGACAAAGTGGCTGATGTAGTGAATGAGGACGATGAGGATGGCAAAGTTGAAGAGGAGGAAGACAGTGAAAAGCCGAAGACAAAGAAAGTGAGGAAGACAGTGTGGGACTGGGAACTGATAAACAGCGTTAAGCCGATTTGGACTCGCAAGTGAGTTGACACTGTTACATGCAGCAGCTCAACATTTCTGAGCAGCATGAAAGTAGTGCTTAAATAAAATTCTGCTAAATTTTTATCTGGAAAATTTCTTGATTGGGATAATGCTACAAAATTTTAATCACAGAAACAAAGGAAAAATTACTGTGTTGTAATATTTTGCCCATTCTAACAAAGTCAAGGGAGGGATTTTACATCTTCTCAGGTTTCGTTAACATTCCTTGCAGATAACTTCATACTCACAAGTTTTGTTAGCATTTTCTTGAAAAATATTGTCATATTCAAATTTAATTTATTTTTCTTTTTAAAGTTTTCTTCAAATATAAAGAAACATCAATAAATTTATATGGCTCATATTTTTTTCTTTACCCACCGGTAGGAGTAATATAGAACTTTAGCTTTTATAATGTTCTCTTCCATCAGATATATCTAATTCAAGGATACTTTTTAATTTAATTTTCTGTCATGATTTGCCTCTCTCTGAGAAGGATTTGATGATCATTTACCTGTTTCTGAGAAGCATTTGATGATCCATTTGTCTGCAGGATTTAGTTTTTAGTTGAATTGTTATGATTTTCTTGTGCTTTGCAAACAGTGAACAAGGAAAGTTTATGCACCTATTTTTGTAAACTTCATTGCGTTTTGTGTTTGTTTTGAATAGCAAATTTCTCCATCCGTAGTTGTCAGCTGATTTTTGCAGATTGCTAACATGCTTTTGACAGGGCATCAGTCATTTCATTATAATAAGGCAGTCATTTCATTGCATCACATATTGTTCTTGAGAGGGTGTGTTGTCTTCTGTTTTATAGTATCAGACCAGCCCAGAGTAACTGCATCTGTGGCGAAAACTATGAAGTTTCTGAGAAAATAAAAATAACAGGAGAAGGCTGTATATTCTTCTCTTGTGATTTGGTCCCAAATTTCGATCTTAATCTCAGAAGAAAAGGAGGAACAAAAACAGTTCATTTTGATGAAAAAGAATATGGTTATGAAGGTTAATAAAATGCTCACATTAAAATGAACGATTATGAATTTGTTAAAAAAAAAATTGATGTTGTCTTTTTTTCTCCATTGCAGGATTTCAGAAATTTCTGATGATGAATACAACGCCTTTTATAAGTCTATTTCAAAAGAACACTCAGACCCTCTGGCAAGAATACATTTTACAGCAGAAGGGGAGGTGACTTTCAAGTCTATCCTATACGTGCCTCAAACCTCCCCTTTTGACACTTTTACAAACTATGGCAAAAAAGTTGATTACATCAAGGTTAGTTTTCTGATTTTTTGGTTTTTCCACATGTTTATGTTACAGTTAGAAATTTGGCAATTCTTGACCAAAGTTTTTAACCATTTCCTGTCCTTTTTTAAAAAAAATAATTTTTTTTGTTTTTTTCTTTTGTTTTTGTTTTGTCTTTCCAACATTCAGGTGAAATTTGTAATTAATACTTACTTTCCGTGCGTATGGTCGAATTTTCGACATTTCCGGTGGTGTCAAACTACCGTATGGTCGAAAAATCGACAATTCTTTGTTTCATTAAAACAAGCGGTGTAACATTTAGATTGTACATGTTTTGTCCACGATTCCGGTGACACTTTTCAAGATGGCAAAAGAGTGCCTAGTTACGAGCGATGCTGAGCGAGAACAAGGACGCGAAGCATGGAAATTTTTCAATTTTTGATGATGTAGATAGGGGTATGGACATAGCCTATGGCCACCCCGCTGCTCTTGAATGTTTTCTAAGTAGATCTAGACATATTTAGACGACTTGAGAAGTAGTTAGGAGGTTAGTTCAGACATTCATTCAGCGAAAATGCAATACGGAGTCACAATACGAGATCGACAAGTAGATCTACACATCTCAGATGGTAAGTAGGGGTAAGTAGTGTGGATCTAGACCTAGCCGATGGTGAGCTGGCCACAATCAGTGTCTAAAAACATCACATTACTTCTTTTTTCCTAAAAAACTCTGCATTTATGAAATTTTCATTCATTTAGCTATACTTTGAAACATATTAAGTATACAGAAGTACATGGAACTACTGTTTTCCATTCCATTTTACAACTAGACCCCCTTACAGTCAAGACCCGCATTTTTACTCCCACACCCAACGACATGTCCGTGTTTCTTCTACCGCACGGAAAGAGTTAACGTCTGTCTGTATAATTTTCTTTGTCTGTCAGACTGTCACTGTCCACATCAGTATCGCTTATCTATTTTTAGTTTGCATGCATGTAAACACAAACTTAGATGTTCTGGAAGATGAAAATTGTGTGTTCCTTTGTGATGACTTCAAAGAAGGTCACAGTGCCAAAGTGGATTCAGAATTTTAGGTTTATTCCTAAACTATAATATATAAATATAAAATAAAATATAGCTGTCAATCCTCAGTTGTTTCCTTGCCATCTTGAAAGTGTTTGAACCAGTCATAGACACATTTTCTGCTCATGGCCCCTGTCCTGTACACTTTCACCAACATTTCATGCGTCTCTGTTCTCCCCAATTTGTAGCAAAACTTGATGTTCACTTGTTGCCCCAGTGCACTGTGACCCTACATCTCACACTGACGACGTTCGACTGCCCGCAGTGGGTTTACCCTATCGGTGAAGTGTACTCCACACTAGGTGGCGCTTCCTGACGTGTCTCTGGATAGCCATGTGCATGGCCACACTCCTGGCCTAGATTGCTGTTGAGATATCGGACCGTTCACCGAACTTTTTAGACACACCTTGTACATACACCATCACTGAGATAAGAAAGAATAATCACTGAGGGTATAGTAACAGTGAAGTCTTTATGGAAAATAACAGTGTTTACCTTGGCTTCTTGAGATTAGATGTTTTTAGAGCTCATTTGTAGAAAGTTTAAAACTTGATCTCTTCTTCATTATTTTCACCTTACTTCTCAGTGTGTGTTTCTGTTCTTCAGTGCTACTGAATGTGCTAAATTATTTCTTTATTTCTTAATTTTCAATTCTCCCCCCCCCCCCCCCGTAACACAGTTTCTTTTTTTTTTTTTTTTGTGATTAAATATTTTTACATCATGTAAATTTTTGCAGATGTATGTCCGTAGAGTGTTCATAACTGATGACTTTGAAGACATGATGCCCAAATACCTGAACTTCATCCGTGGGGTTGTGGACTCTGATGATCTCCCACTAAATGTGTCCCGTGAGACTCTACAGCAGCACAAGCTGCTCAAAGTCATCAAGAAGAAACTGGTCCGCAAAGCTCTGGACATGATCAAGAAGATTGACAAGGAGTCATATGATAAGTTCTGGAAGGAGTTTAGCACAAAGTGAGTGTTGATCTTTGGCATTCAAAAGTATTCCCTTTTTTTTTTTCTCCTGAGTTATGTTGTGTCTCACAGAAATGGATATGGTCCAGAAATTCAGCAAATTAAGTTATAGAAATATGTTATTATAGAGTGAATTTCTTTATTTGCATCCAAAATTCTCACAACTACCCTTTAAACCAGCATTTTCCAAAGTTGGTGATAATGACGCTCCCCTCCCCCTGGGCATTGGAAATACGGTGGGGGGGGGGGGGAGATAAAGGGTCAATTGGGGGGCACATGTGGCTTCCTACTTAGCACTTTTCAGCCCAATATTGAGAAACTTGTTCCCTATATGAAACTCACCCATCACATTAAAAGCTGAGAAAATAATGCAGTGGATGAGTTATAAATGTACTCCTTCATAATGTTAAATAAACTGGTTAGCCAGCTTGAGTTTTTAATTGTGTAATGCACGTCCTAATTTCAAGTCATTGTATGAATGATTAATTAGATTGTACATGGGGGAACTGGTGTTGAGGATGTGGGCTGGGAGAAAAGGGGGTGGTAGCCCCAACACAGATTTAAACAGTTTCCTGCTCACATTTGTAAGGCTGGAAGAAAAAATAATTATCATTAAAGTTTCTTGCATGGATAAAGGTCCAGATTGGACTCCATTTTTATCTAACCAGTGAGTGTCATTGATGAGTCTTCCCTTGTTAATTAATATGAGTCTCTTGAACATAAATTTTAACCAGATATCATTATCTTTTCTTATTATTTCTCCATATCTGTAGTATCAAGCTGGGTGTTATGGAAGACACATCGAACAGAACAAGGCTGGCCAAATTATTGAAGTTCTACTCATCCAATTCAGAAACTGATCAGACCTTTTTGGCAGACTATGTGGAGAGGATGAAGGATAAACAGGAGGCCATTTATTTCATCGCTGGAACAAGCAGAGAGGAGGTATGTCAGAGTAAACATCAGGGTCTTTAATTCCGTTCATCATTTCCTGTTAATGCATTATATACACTGATATATTATATGGGATATAGTATATCAGTGACTCCCAAAATTTAATTTTTGAGGTGTGTTTTCCCTTCCTCTTGCCTCCCAGGTACCCCCTGTACCACCTTGACATAGACACCTCAAGGAAAAAGAAAAAGGGCAGGCCATTAGAAACATGGAGATGCACAATACAAGTAAAACTAAAGGAAGTGGGAAAGACATGGTTTGAGGTATTTGGACTTGCTCAAAACAGGATTGGCTGGAGAACATCTGTTGATGCCTTATGCATCCGTTGGGAGTACAGAGGACTGATGATGATAACGCCTCCCAGGATGCATCTCTGGCTCCCCAAAATACTTTTTTCCTCACATAATTCCGAAGCCCCTAGCCACCCTTTTCTCTTACTGTCCCATAGGACCTTCTCACTGCCTGCTTTGGAAACCACTGTACTATTGGAAACCATTGTACTATTGGAAACCACTGTACTGTTGGAAACCATTATACTGTAAAGTACTTTGCTAGTAGTCTCTCATGACTAATATGGGTGTCTGCACAAACTGACTCGTTTAAAAAAATAGTAGGCAGTCAGTCTGCATAATTCTTTTTTTTTTGGTCACATTCTTTGTATGCTTAGTGTAAAATACTTTTTGCTCAAAGGGACTACTTTACAAGTTTTTGGCTTAATTAAATGTGCTTTATCAGACAGTATGTACTGTATTTCCTGAATATAAGCTTGCATATATATATATATTTTTTTTTTTTTTTCACATGGAGAAGTCTGAGTGAGTATAATTTTCTTGTTGAAAATTTCCTACTTCAGTCATTTGTCTTAGAACTGAGGGATGTAAGAGTTGCATGAAGCACTTGGTGAATTGGTAAAGTGTTTGAACAGGGAGCAAAAAAGCTGCAAGACCTACCCTTCTTCTTACATTTAACCAAGGTGGTTAAAAATTGTTTTCCTCCATATTTTCGTTTCTCCATCTTTCATGTTTTTTTGAAAAGCTACAGATACTCCAATTAATAATTACCAAGGGTTAAGGATACTGATTGTTCCATGAGTTAACATCGTACTCGAGTTAAATGATCCACAGATGCAGCTAACAGCTTCTTGTGCTTCTTTTGTGTTAAAATAAGTTGAAGTATCTGAAATATCACATGGAATTTTATTGCAGCATTTTGATTACATCATATTTAATGTTTTATAACTTTCTGAAACAAGCAAAGAGCAGATTTGTTAAGACACTGGTAATGAATAACTGTAATAGTAAAAATGAATAGAAAACAATGTCACAAGAGGAGGTATTTGACTTACGTTGGTTCTGACTTATGACGGGGTCATTGGAGTGGAACCCATTGTAAGTTGGTGACCATCTCTGATTGTAATTACTGAGAGTTATAAATACTGTGATCATCAATGCAAGTGTTGTAAATAGTCTGATTATAAATACCAAGGGTTATAATTACCCTTGTTATAAAATACTAATGGCTATAAATACTTTAATTATAAAAGGTTATAAATACTCTGATTATAAATACCACAGACCACAGAAATTTAGGAGTAATGGTTGCCAGTGTTCAGTAATAGGGCATTAAATGAGTGAATCACAGTTTATGGCTATATGATGCTAATTGATGCTGTCAGAAGCTTAATTCTGTTTCAGAATCATAGAAGTTAAAAAAATTTTATGTGTTATTGTTTAATGGTACTACCATGGTCATACTGAAAATTATGAGCGAAAGCAACAATTTTTTTAAAATCAGAATTTATAGATAGAGAAAATATAAATGTATCACCTTAAACTGCATCCTTTTCTTCACTTTTCAACATAATCTCCATTTTTCTGCACACATTTTCCCCATTGCTCTGTAAGTTTGAAAATACTCTCCCGGTAGAATTCCTTTCCAGCTGACTGACAGCACAGATGTACTGCTTTCTGAACGTTCTCTCCTGTGGGACCCAGTGGGCACAAACTTTTCTATAACCTATGGTTTCAATCATTTCCTGTACTGCATTGTGTCCTATTCCAAGATTTACAGCAATTTCAGATACTGTGACACGTCTGTCTTCTTTAATGATGTTGTCAACCCTTTCCACATTGTGTTCAGTGGAGGCAGTTCGAGGGTGACCGCTGCAAGGCATATCTTGATTGCTCGTGTTTCCATCTTTGAAATGTTTCACCCACCTCCTAACACTGCTAGCACCCATACACACATCTCCATAAGCAAGTTGAAGTCTTTTGTGAATTTCAGCAGCAGGGATTTCCTCTTTAACGGGGAACTCAATAACAGCACTTTGACGAAAAGAAACTTCAGCACTCGCCATTTTGTTTATGCTCCACGTGGTCACATGACACAAGATGATGATGTCATGTGACCTCTACATAAAGTGCAAAGGATACAGATTAAGGTGATACATTTATGTTTTCTCTATATATAAATTCTGATTTTTAAAATATTTTTGCTCACGACTTTCGGTATGACCCTCATAGATTCCTGTAACTCGAGAAATATTTTTTTTTTATATTGGTAAATGATTAAGTGATCAGCATTGTGAAAATGAAGAAGAATATTTTAACATCTTTAGTGTGGTATTAATTTTTTTACAATAGGTTGAAAACTCTCCTTTTGTGGAGCGCCTGCTAAAGAAGGGCTATGAGGTCCTCTACTTAGTCGAGCCTGTTGATGAATACTGCATCCAGTCTCTGCCAGAATTTGAAGGCAAGAGGCTCCAGAATATTGCCAAAGAAGGCCTGAGCATTGACACTTCAGGGAAAGCAAAAGAACGAAAGGAGGCATTAGAGAATGAGTTCAGACCTCTGACAGAATGGCTTAAAAATGACGCTCTGAAAGACTTGGTCAGTTTTTTTTGTTGTGAAATTTGTGTTTTTATCACTGGTGAAAATATGATTTTAGGCCATAGGGTTTAGTTAAAGTTGTTCATAGTTTATTGATAAAGAAAATTTAACAGTCCAGGTTTATTTTTCGTACTCTCTCTTTAAAACCATTACATTTAAGATGAAACATTATAAACTTAATCCTATTGGAAACAGTACAAACTTAATCTTATCAGAAACATTACAAACTTAGCCCTATTGCGTCACAGAGACACTTAGGAATGTGGTGTTAGTGTCCATATTTTTCTTGAGTTTATGCACACTAGAGGGTGATGTGGTCAGCACACCAGGCCACCTTTCATTCCGCATCTTCAGATCCACAGCTGGGTGACTGAGACAGCTCCAGATCCACAGCTGGTTGACCGGAACAGCTCCAGATCCACAGCTGGGTGACTGGGACAACTCCAGATCCACAGCTAGGTGACTGAGACAGCTCCAGTTCCACAGCTAGGTGACAGCTCCAGATCCACAGCTGGGTGACTGGGACAGCTCCAGATCCACAGCTGGGTGACTGGGACAGCTCCAGATCCACAGCTAGTTGACTGAGACAGCTCCAGATCCACAGCTGGGTGACTGGGACAGCTCCAGATCCACAGCTGGGTGACCGGAACAGCTGAACCTAAACTCTCTCTGCTTGAGAGACAGCACACTAATGCTTGTCACTCAGGTGCCTAGTAAATCACAAAAGACCCACAGAATATTTTAGAAGGATAGGAAAGACAACAGAAGCATTTTAGAAGAACTGGGTTTAGATGAAAACTGGAAGATAGGCTGAAGATGGAAAATATGGTTCTTAAGTATCAAGGAAGTGGCTGACTGAGCAGCAAATGGGCCCAAGATATCATTGATACATTAAACACTACACTTACTGAAGCAAGTATCCCGGCTAGTTAATGAGACATTTTCAGGAGAACAACATTCTGTGAAGACAAACCACATGAAATATATTATTGTATTATTATTATTCAGAAATTACTTATTTTCAACATCAAATATCTGCTCCAGTTTCAGTTTGCATTGTAATTTATCTAAAATTAGTAGTACAGGAGAGAGCAGTACTGCTTGAAGTAATTGTCAGCAGCTGTATTTAATAAAAAAGACACAACATTAGATGTTGGCTTACTAAATAAGGTTTCTACCACCATTTTTTATCAGATCATATTCAGCATCTCTAGCATGTACATAGCTGTTTGCAGAAAAAAAAAAATAAATACACTTAGTTTCTGATGGACGTATAGAAATAGACTGGATGTTATGAAATATTGAATGAAAAGGTCTCTTGTGAATATATCTATAAAATATCAAGAGTTGTTTCTGATAAGGCATAGAAATTGACTTACACAGTGTCAAATGGAGCATGTAGCGAGCAAGCTTGATTCATGTGCTGTGACATCATGACATAGCATAAAAATTTAAAGCTGACATTTATGTCTGCTCAGGGAGATGAGATCCCCTGGGTTAAATTCTGCCCTCAAACTATGACTGGCTCAGGAAGCCAGCGGTGGATCTCTTTACCACTCGTAGAAAACACAGGAAGACTAGACAGACTGAATCTCTCTCTGAACCTTAAGTGCCCAGGGCACATGGGGCTTCCGCAAGGGTTTTCCACAAATGCCTGTCTTTCGCCTTTTTTTCTGCTCTTGCCCAGGTGAGCCCTCTATTGCTCAACATCCTTTCTGTTGTTCTTCTCCATGTCTCTTTTGGTCTACCCTTACTTCTGCTCCCCTGTGGTGTCCATCTTAGTGCTATTTTTGGTAGTGAGTTGTCAGTCATTCGGAGCACATGTCCCAACCATCGCCAGCGTCTTTCCTCAATAATTGTTGTCAGTGGTTTCATCTGCATTTCTGCCAATAAGATGTTATTTCTTATGGTGTTTGGCCAAAATATTTTTTTAATTCTACGTAAACATTTAGTCTGGAAAGAATTCAACTTGTTTTCTATGGTTTTGGTGATTTTCCAGCATTCACTTCCATAGAGTAGTACACTTAGAACATTACTCTTAAATATCCTGATTTTCATATTTGTGCTTAGTTTATTTGATTTCCATATATTCTGTAGCATTGCAAAAGCCTGGTTTGCTCTAGTAAGTCTGCTGTTGATGTCCTCTGTGCTGTCTCCATTTTCTACTACTCTGCTGCCAAGGTATACAAATTCGTTGACCTCCTCCACTAACTTGTTATCTACTCTGAGTACATTTCTGTTGTTCACATTTTGCTTCATTAACTTTGTCTTTCCTACGTTGATCTTTAGTCCTATGTTGTTTGCATTCTAGACAGACTGAATAATAAACGGAAAATGACCCGGAAACATTAAACTTCAAAGAGACAGAAGAGCGATTCTTAAGGTATGAACATAAAACAAATACGTCAGAATTATGTATTTCTATACTTCGGAGTGAGTGAGCAAGAAAGAGCAAAACAGGGTGTCGGAATGATCATAGAACCAAACACCGCTGGCAAAAACTTGGAAACAAAATGTCTATCAGAAAGTATTATAACTGTGCAAACACCGCTGGCAAAAACTTGGAAACAAAATGTCTGTCAGAAAGTATTATAACTGTGCAAATAAAAGAAAATGAGGAGACCACAACCTGTGTCCAAATATATGCTCCTTGTAATGCAGCAGACATGGAGGAAAAATGCAAGGAGTTCTTTGATAACCTCCATGATACACTAAACAACATAAATACAGAGGACACTGTTATAATCATGGAGGACTTCAGTACAAGACTTGGAACTAGTAGCGCTGATGTAGCAGTCCACATGGGTGCCGTCAGTGACTAGCAGTGCGTTAGAAATGAAAATGGTAGCAGACTCCTAGAACTGTGCAGCCAGCATGATCTTTTTACCATAAACACATTCTTTAAACACAGAGAGTCCCAAATATATACCTGGTACAAATGGAATGATTTGAAATCCAGAAGCCAAACTGACTTCATGCTAGCAAGGAACAACAAGAAAAGTTCAGTCATTGATGCAAGATCAATACCCAAGCAGAGTTCAGGCACGGACCACAAAGCTACTGTAGCAGTCATCAGAACACAGAGGAAATGGCACAATAGAACTCACAAGAAGAAAAGTGAAACAATAAAACTAAGCAAGATCAAGGAGGAGAATATGAAAGAAGAATATGAGAAGAAAATAGGAGAATTGTTCATAAATTTACCAAGAGAAAGAAAATCAGTGGAAGAGGAATGGACCTTGTTCAAAACCAGATTTTTGTGAGCAGCAAAGGAAACATGTGGTACTACAAAAAAGGAGGTAAAGAAATGAAAATAACAACATAGTGAAATGATGAGGTGAAAAAGGCTGTAAAAGAAAAGAAAAATAAATATAAAGAATGGATGAAAAGTAAAGAGGCACTAGACTACATTGAATATCAAATTGCCAGAAGACACTCTAAGCTGGTAATAGAAGAAGCAAAGGTAAAATCATGGCAGGAATACAGTGAAGTATTAAACTACAATCACAAAGAAGCTACGAAAGTATTTTATAAAATGATCAGCGCAATGAGAAAGTTAGGAGACCACTTCAACCCAACTGAGATTGTGAACGATGATAATGGTGATCCAATATGCGAAACAGAGAGGGTAGTACAGTGATGGAGACAGTACTTCGACAGGTTACTCAATATACCATCCGAGGCAAGCCGAACTCATGACAACAGCACAGCTGACCCCATAGAACTGGAACCAGACATACTACAAGCTGAAATCAGAGAAGCCATCAGAAAGGCCCCAGTGAACAAAGCCCCTGGGATGTGATGGAATACCGAATGAGTTAATCAAATATGCGAAAGAGGTTGGAATAGCTTGGCTTCACAGACTATAACTTGGTATGGGAAAAACAAGAAACACCACAGGACTGTAGAAACACTGTAATTATTCCAAAATGGAAGAAAAAAGGCAGTAAAAGGGACTGCAAGCAATATAGAGGCATCTCACTGCTAAGCCATACTGGAAACATGTTCTGCAAGATTCTAGATAACGGACTGTGACCAGTGATTGAACGACAGTTAAATGAAACTCAGATGGGATTTAGAAAAAATAGAAGGTGTACAGATGCCATATTTTCCCTGAGACAGCTAACAGAAAAATCAGTTGAACACAATCAGATACTGCACATAGCTTACATAGATCAAGAAAAAGCATTTGATAGGGTAGATAGATACAAACTGTGGAAAATCTTACAGCATTATGGAGTGGGTACACATCTGATCAACCTATGCAAAAACCTTTATGAAAACAGTCAGTGTACAGTTAGAACAAATGCGTAACACTCTGAACCATTCATCATAAAATCTGGAGTGAGGCAGGCTATGTACTATCTCCCTTACTACTCATAACATACATTGACAACATCTGCAAAGAAGCTAACGTACATAGTAAAAACTCCATGACAAACCTGCCCAAGAGCCCAACCTCAGAAAGGATGCCGATAAACCCATAACACCTTCCAGAAGACATACCCAGTAGGAGGACCATAAACGAACTCCTTTTTGCTGACGATCAAGCGCTTATAGCCACATCAGAAAAAGACCTACAGCAGAACATGGATAATTTAGCAAGGGCATGTAAAAGCAACAACATGAAGATCAGTGCTGTAAAAAACAGAAATCATGACCATAGCGAGAGAAGAAATCAACAAAGATCTTCCTAGACAACCAGCCCTTGAAACAAGTGAAACATTTCAAATACTAAGCTAGCATAATATCATTCTCAGGGACAGTTGATGTTGAGATTGAGAACAGATGATGCAATAAAACAAATCAGGTCATTGGAGACAGTACTTCGACAGGTTACTCAATATACCATCCGAGGCAAGCCGAACTCATGACAACAGCACAGCTGACCCCATAGAACTGGAACCAGACATACTACAAGCTGAAATCAGAGAAGCCATCAGAAAGGCCCAGTGAACAAAGCCCCTGGGATGTGATGGAATACCGAATGAGTTAATCAAATATGCGAAAGAGGTTGGAATAGCTTGGCTTCACAGACTATAACTTGGTATGGGAAAAACAAGAAACACCACAGGACTGTAGAAACACTGTAATTATTCCAAAATGGAAGAAAAAAGGCAGTAAAAGGGACTGCAAGCAATATAGAGGCATCTCACTGCTAAGCCATACTGGAAACATGTTCTGCAAGATTCTAGATAACGGACTGTGACCAGTGATTGAACGACAGTTAAATGAAACTCAGATGGGATTTAGAAAAATAGAAGGTGTACAGATGCCATATTTTCCCTGAGACAGCTAACAGAAAAATCAGTTGAACACAATCAGATACTGCACATAGCTTACATAGATCAAGAAAAAGCATTTGATAGGGTAGATAGATACAAACTGTGGAAAATCTTACAGCATTATGGAGTGGGTACACATCTGATCAACCTATGCAAAAACCTTTATGAAAACAGTCAGTGTACAGTTAGAACAAATGCGGAACACTCTGAACCATTCATCATAAAATCTGGAGTGAGGCAGGCTATGTACTATCTCCCTTACTACTCATAACATACATTGACAACATCTGCAAAGAAGCTAACGTACATAGTAAAAACTCCATGACAAAGCTGCCCAAGAGCCCAACCTCAGAAAGGATGCCGATAAACCCATAACACCTTCCAGAAGACATACCCAGTAGGAGGACCATAAACGAACTCCTTTTTGCTGACGATCAAGCGCTTATAGCCACATCAGAAAAAGACCTACAGCAGAACATGGATAATTTAGCAAGGGCATGTAAAAGCAACAACATGAAGATCAGTGCTGTAAAAAACAGAAATCATGACCATAGCGAGAGAAGAAATCAACAAAGATCTTCCTAGACAACCAGCCCTTGAAACAAGTGAAACATTTCAAATACCAAGCTAGCATAATATCATTCTCAGGGACAGTTGATGTTGAGATTGAGAACAGATGATGCAATAAAACAAATCAGGTCATTGGACAAATTACTCCTTTACTTGAAAACAAATACATCACATCTGAAACAAAAAGGGCACTGTACAACACAGTTTTCCTCCCAGCTCTATGCTATCAATGTCAAACATGGACACTAACAGCCAAGAACAAAAGAAAATCATCACGACAGAAATGAGATGTTTAAGGAGAATACTAAATGTGACAAGAGACCAAATAAGAAGTGATACCATCAGAGCAAAGGTTGGAGCAACACCAGTATTACACTATATCCAGAAACAGCAAGTCAAATGGTTTGGCCATGTCACACGGTTACCACCAGACAGTAAATCACAGACAACATTCACACTAAGATTCGTAGGTAACAGAGAAACACGCAGGAGATGGTGAGAGGAAATTGCAGCACCATTAAATATCTCATTATATGAAGCAAATCGTCGAGCCCTATCAAGACGTCTATTTGTCCCCTCAACACTGAAAGGTATATGAGGAAGGAGACAAGTCAAGACATATAGAATATGTGTGTATAGTGTGTGTGTGTATATCTGTGAGTGTGAGAGAGAGAGAGAGAGATAAACAGAGACAGACCAAGAGGCAGACCAAGACAGTGATAGCATGGCAACCCAGAAGAAGACTTTTGAGCACTCAGAGTGGACAGTGGGCAGGAGACAAGTCTTGTCTGCAGAAATGACAATGGGCAGGAGACAAGTCTTGTCTGTAGAAATGAGAATGGGCAGGAGACAAGTCTTGTCTGCAGAAATGAGAATGGGCAGGAGACAAGTCTTGTCTGCAGAAATGAGAATGGGCAGGAGACAAGTCTTGTCTGCAGAAATGAGAATGGGCAGGAGACAAGTCTTGTCTTCAGAAATGAGAATGGGCAGGAGACAAGTCTTGTCTGCAGAAATGAGAATGGGCAGGAGACAAGTCTTGTCTGCAGAAATGAGAATGGGCAGGAGACAAGTCTTGTCTGCAGAAATGAGAATGGGCAGGAGACAAGTCTTGTCTGCAGAAAAGAGAATGGGCAGGAGACAAGTCTTGTCTGCAGAAATGAGAATGGGCAGGAGACAAGTCTTGTCTGCAGAAATGAGAATGGGCAGGAGACAAGTCTTGTCTGCAGAAATGAGAATGGGCAGGAGACAAGTCTTGTCTGCAGAAATGAGAATGGGCAGGAGACAAGTCTTGTCTGTAGAAATGAGTCGCAGTGGCTCAGAAAGCTGAATGAATGAATATCAATGGATATTATTTATGTTGGCTAAATTTGCAAAGAATCAAAAATTAGAATATATAGTGGTAAACACATTGATTCTTCTTTTTTTTTTCCTTCATCTGATTTCATTTTTACAATTCCAGATTGAGAAAGCATCTGTTTCTGAGCGTTTGATCGATTCTCCTTGTGCTTTGGTCGCAAGTCAGCATGGTTGGTCTGGTAATATGGAGAGAATCGTGAAATCTCAAGCCTTTGCAAAATCTGGGGATGTTTCAAACCAGTATGTTTCATGAAAGATATTGTTTCAGTGCTTAGTTCTGCACAGTCTAAATTTTATGTATGTAATCATTTGGTGTCAGTTTCTAAATTAATCTTTTAAGCATTTCACTATTTTTAAAACTATTTTTTTCATTTTCCACATATTTATCTTTTATGATTTTCCATATTTTAAAAATCTTTTATCATCTTTTTTATCTTTTTTTGATAATCTTTCACATTTTATATCTTTTTATCATCTTTCACATTACTATCTCTTTATTGTATCCACATTTAAAAAATCTGTTTATCATCTTGTATATTTTTTTATCTTTTTATCATCTTCCTTTGTGTGACTCAAATTTTCAGTTGCAGAAAACATACAGATGTGTCTGCTAAATGACAACTGCTTGACTTTACATTACTTTACTTTAACTTACCTTTACTTTATAGTACTGACCAGTGATATTCTGTGTCTCTATAGGACCAAATGGACACTGTCTAGCCATCTCATCTGTGTCACTAGTGTGCTCTGTTAACAATGTTAGAAACTTCAGCAAGTTCTTTGTTTCTTGTAGATACTATGCCAGTCAACTGAAGACTCTTGAGATCAATGCTAAACATCCAGTGATCAAGAAACTCAAGTCCAAAGTTGATGTAAGAAAAATACTGTCCGTGCATGGTCTGTGCATTGTGTAGAGTTTTCTTATTCTGTCTAGGGATTTTTTAAAATTGGATTACCTTGTACTACGTTAAGCAGTTTCATATTATAATTATTAAAAAAAGACACATTTGAATGGTGCATAGATACGATGTACAGTTCCCTGTTTTTTTTTAAGCATTTCACTGCCATAATGTTAGTGCAAATACCAGTCATTTTCCTTTTAAGCAAATGCTACCAGAAAAAACTGCATACATAATGAGCTGAAGGAAAAGGAAACCAGTGCCATATTTTGATATTCTGATTAAATCATCTTGTTGGGTTGACCAAGTGGCACAAGAAAATAGTTTCATTTGAGCAGATTGGAAGCATTAAGGACTCTCAAGTTGGGCATAACTGTCATTACTGTTTGACATGACATATAATGAATGAATTGACAACTAAAGCTCCTCTTTAGCCATTTTGTGTTGAAATACATGAGAAATATTTACAATTTGAACTCCAATTTTTTTTTTTTTTTTGTGATCACCCTGTAACTTGTCAGTGATCAAGGAAGATAAACCTTTTTTTTTTCTGAAACTGTTACTGATATTTCTCAGGCTAATACCAATGATACATCAGCTAAAGAACTGGCCAAAGTGTTGTTTGACACAGCTACCCTAAGGTCAGGTTTCTTGGTCAAGGACACACAGGACTTTGCTCAGCGCATAGAGAGATTGATAAGAAGGAGCCTACGTATTGACTTAAATGAGAAGGTAAGGAACCAGTCACCTTTTTTTTTTTTTTTAATTTGTAGATTAGCATCGTATAATACATATTAAGGGCGTGGGAGCAGGAATGGTTCTGTTGATACTGGCTTGGCTTCTCAGAATGGAGACAGTGGATTCTTGTGGGGTCTTGTCCCCACCAATGCCATTTCTTTAATGTATTTCTGCATTCTGATACTTCAGCAGTTCCTGTGTACGTGTCAAAAACTGCAGATTTTAAAATATGCTTTTCATTTCATAAAATTTTATGTTACGTATAATCATGGCCATTAAACATGATCAGTTACTATCCCAGACATCTTATATCACACATTTTGTTTGTCATTCTTTTTCTCATGATTAATGTTAGCCATTGTTACTGTGTCTTAGCACTGGTAGTTCAGAGCTAAAAAGGAACTTAATGTTTATTAAAATTCTTTACCTATACAATTGTTGAATTAAAGCAAAAATAATTTGTTATTTTCCTTGAAAAGTGATACATTGAAATCAAATTTTGGTTCTTTGCACTTCTCTCTCTCTCCTCTTTTTTTCTCTCACTCCTCTCTCTCTTTTATCCTGTCTCTTCTCTCTCCTCTCTCTTTCTTTCTCTCACTCTCTTTTCACTCATTCCTCTCTCTCTCTCTCACATTCCTCTCTCTCTCTTTTCACTCACTCCTCTCTCTCTCTCTCACACTCCTCTCTCTCTCTCTCTCTATCACACACACACACGCACATATATTCGAATAAGCAAATGCTACATTTTAACCTGTAAGCAATCCAAAAAATTACCAGACACTAACTGATAAACACTCCAGTGTACTGAAATGTGACAGAGTTATCAAGGGTTAATTCTGATATTTTTAACCACCAAACACCAACTTGGCAAAATGCGGTCAAATTATCGGGCATTAACTTCACCCCACAGGTGGAAGATGAACCAGAGGAAGAGGAGGAAGAGGTAACAGACAGCACTGCTGGCGGTGCTGAGGATGAAGTAGTTGAAGAAGTGCAAGCTGATGATGAGGTAGGTCTTTAGTGCAAGTAGTTTTTTTTTAATGTTTGTAATAGCATGGCTATATATGGGGGATGTTGCTACCTGTTAGTACAGTTTTCTGAATTGAATCCTTGTTCAGAAGGCGCTGCGTGAATTGTCTCATAATGAGACAGAATTTGCATTTTTGAGTCTGTAAACATAAATTGACCTGAACTTTGTTGCACTTTTGACTTTTTAAAATGCTAGGTATTGAATTCTCATTCCTCTAAACCAGTGCTTGGCACAGTTTTTAGCGCACTTGAAAACGAGACATGCACACAGCAGAATGTTAAAACAAAGTCTGCACGATTAGTGTAAGATACACACAAAAAAATTAAAGACAAAAGCACTTTAGACATGTGAAGAAGAAGAATAGTGAGAGAATGAGGAAAAATAGGGAGAAAATGAGGAAAAAGTAGTGAGAGAATGAGGAAAAATAGTGAGAGAATGAGGAAAAATAGTGAGAGAATGAGGAAAAATAGGGAGAGAATGAGGAAAAATAGTGAGAGAATGAGGAAAAATAGTGAGAGAATGAGGAAAAATAGTGAGAGAATAACCATAACTTGAACTCTAAAATCTAGTAGGAAATGACAGCGAATCATATCACAAACTACAGTAGGACTGATTCATAGTCACTTGGTTATCGCTTTTCTTTCTCTCACATGAAAGTTCTTTCTTTTTTCACTTTCTTTAACCCTATCTGGGCCATAGGCCACCAACAAGGGCTCTCCACGTAATTCTGTCCTGGGCTGTTTCATCTATCCATCTCCAGTGTAGTAGCCCTTTTTTTTTATCTCTGCTTAAAGATTCCTATGAGGTATTTCTAGATCTTTCTTATTTCCACTTTCCCTGGGGATTTCAGATAGAAGTTTGTCTGGTTATGTTTCTTGTTATGTTTGTCTTAGGCTATCAGAGTGTATGTCCTATCTATCTCCAATATCATTTCATTATCATTTCTTTCACTGTGAATTGATTCATTTTCTGCCATAGCTCTTCATTACTGACAGCGCCTGGTCATCTATTCTGAAGGATCTTCCTTATGCAAGTGTTAACAAAATGTCTGCAGTCTCTTGGTACTTTTTGACTAATGCCATGTTTAAAGTGCTTAGTCTATGTTTTTTCTAAGGACAGTTATACATGCTTTGCTCTAACACTTTGCTGTATCTTTGTGCTGAATAATGAGATACGCAGCTTTTGTGAATCTTCCTGCAGTATGTAGATAGTGGAGGGGTTTAATGGTGACATACATTTCATGACAGAACGTGCTGTATAAATGGTGACTTCAGTATGACTTACAAAGTGCGTTTCTGTATAACACAGTTTTGCTTTAAGAATGTGAATTTACAGTATGTAGGAAGTGCTGTAAACATTTAGCCAGCATCCCTCATATATGCACATGTGCTGCGTTGTATGCACAAATAGTTCATCAGTATTTCACATATCAAATGAGTGGTTTATTTTATTGTAAATTGTTACTGTACATATTGTTTTTTTAAAATTCTTGATGTAGAGGGTAGATGATCTGTGGAGCATTTTTATCTTATATTTAGAGAAAGATGACTATCTTACAGGAGCAAAATTTTCTTTCCTGTTTAGAAATAAAGAAGATCTAAATTGTTTCAGATTTTGCCAAATATGGTAGCTATATTTGGAAAAATGACCTAATATTAAACTGGACACATGAAAAAGTTACTAAGTCAGGTAAATTGTAAAACACTTTAATGTCAAATAACTTTGTGACCATCAAGTGACATTATGACAGAAAATCAAAAGTGACAAGTGTATGATGAACAGTAATTTAATGTTAGAATAGCGTAAGGATACAAGACATTTGACAGCTGCAGTGTAATTCAAATTAAACCCTTAATGAGCACCTTGTTTGTTTTGCTGTGATGTAAAAGAGCTGGATTATTTTTAACTAACAGCCTGATCAGATTGCTGCTTGCCCATTATGTTCAGTTTTGGTATCAGTTTTTTTCTCTGTAGCTTACGAGTGATATCCCTGTGTAATGCACCCCATTTAGTTACTATTTTCAAGATGTGACCTGCTTAAGTGTTCTTGTCCAGTGTTTATTTTTGCCATATTGTAAGAGTAATTTGATGTCAAAAGTCATAAAACATTTTTTTTTTTCCATAGAAATTTTAAAGTAAACATACATATCTCTATCCATCCTGATAAAAATTAAGAGTGTGCACTCATATTTCGAGATTCTAAATCTCATTACAGAAATATTCATACACTCCTTCATAGGGATCATGAGGGCGGTAGGAGCTGATGTTGCACAGAGAATCAAGTTTATGTGTCTGTGCACATTTTCATTTAAAATCTAAAGGTGGGGAAGCCTTTTCATAGATAACCAGAGATTGCTTGTACTTGTACGAACTCTCTGTAACTGCCGAGCTGATGTTACTTGCAGCCGATGCTGTAGAGGTGTTGAGGCACAGCATCATATCGGTGTGGGAGCAGGTTATGGCGGCTACTTTTTCAGTCCCAGAGTACAGCTAAAAAAGCAGGGGGTGTGCAATGCTTATTTAGCAGACTCTACCACCACGGGGACTATGGCGATCCCTACCCCTTTAGCCAGGCTAGACCTGTTATTGGGGGTACCATGGAGAGGTGGGACAGGGTCTTGGTCACCTATGGTTCGCTAACCCTGACGCTGGCATATCAGCTATGGTTTGCTAACCCTGACACTGGCATATCAGTTATGGTTTGCTAACCCTGACACTGGCATATCAGCTATGGGTTGCTGACCTTGATGCTAGCATATCAGCTATGGTTTGCTAACCCTGACACTGGCATATCAGCTATGGTTTGCTAACCCTGACACTGGCATATCAGCTATGGGTTGCTAACCCTGACGCTGGCATATCAGCTATGGGTTGCTAACCCTGACATTGGCATATCAGTTATGGTTTGCTAACCCTGACACTGGCATATCAGCTATGGGTTGCTAACCCTGACATTGGCATATCAGCTATGGGTTGCTGACCTTGATGCTAGCATATCAGCTATGGTTTGCTAACTCTGATGCTAGCATATCAGCTATGGGTCACTGATTGCCTCATTGAACAGCATCTTCACCCCCACAACCTAACACTAGGCATCAAGTAAATGAAAATGATGTTTATTGTTGATTAAGTATCATTGCAGAAATAGTCATACATACATTTTTATTGTACTCTCTTGTACATTTCTAGTACTCTCTTGTACATTTCCAATATTCTCAATCCTTTCAATATGTGAGAGGGCATCAACATGACAAATTTGTGTGGGATGTTCAGATTTCCCTTACCTGATGTAGTAAGAGAGAGTAAACACTTTAAAGGGGATTAAACAGAGAAAACTTAAATATTTTGGACACATTAAACGTCTTGAGAATTTAGAGAATGGTATTGGAATGGTACATAATGGGAAAAAGAAAGAGAGGAAAACCAAGGTGAAGATGGCTGCAAGACATCGTTGATAATCTGCAAATGGAAACATCAGCAACAGGACATCTTGCTTACAACCGAGAGGCCTACAGGAGTGCTGTTAGGGAGGCAACGTTCCACAAGGGACATGCAAATGGCTGACTGACTGACTGAAACACTTTAAGTAATGATGCAAGAGAATATGAGGAAAGCAAGAGAGACAGTAACGGGCAGCAAGAAAGTATACATTAATTTTCACGGATGGACAGAAATCTTGTATTGGAAAAGTTCACATTTAAGCACTGAAACAGATTTTAAAACTAACAAGTAACATTTCAGTCTAAATTCAGTACTGGTCTCAGTGTAGTTTATAGAGGTCATTTATTCTTAAATAGACATCTGTCAGACAGCAATAACACCAACAGTCGTGACCTGTCACTAGATGTATAATCTGATCAAAATTAAACTTATTTCATTGTATTTTGAAAACATCACCCAATAAAACACAGATTAGTAATAGAAATTTATAGTGGAATAAGAATGATCAAAATCAAAAACTGCCTTACATAAATTTAAGAGGAAGATATTGGACACATTAAACGTCATGATAATTTAGAGAAGACCATATTGGAAGGATACATAATGGGAAAAAGAAAGAGAGGAAGACCAAGGTGAAGATGGCTGCAAGACATCGTTGATAATCTGCAAATGGAAACATCAGCAACAGGACATCTTGCTTACAACCGAGAGGCCTACAGGAGTGCTGTTAGGGAGGCAACGTTCCGCAAGGGACATGCAAATGGCTGACTGACTGACTGAAACACTTTAAGTAATGATGCAAGAGAATATGAGGAAAGCAAGAGAGACAGTAACGGGCAGCAAGAAAGTATACATTAATTTTCACGGATGGACAGAAATCTTGTATTGGAAAAGTTCACATTTAAGCACTGAAACAGATTTTAAAACTAACAAGTAACATTTCAGTCTAAATTCAGTACTGGTCTCAGTGTAGTTTATAGAGGTCATTTATTCTTAAATAGACATCTGTCAGACAGCAATAACACCAACAGTCGTGACCTGTCACTAGATGTATAATCTGATCAAAATTAAACTTATTTCATTGTATTTTGAAAACATCACCCAATAAAACACAGATTAGTAATAGAAATTTATAGTGGAATAAGAATGATCAAAATCAAAAACTGCCTTACATAAATTTAAGAGGAAGATATTGGACACATTAAACGTCATGATAATTTAGAGAAGACCATATTGGAAGGATACATAATGGGAAAAAGAAAGAGAGGAAGACCAAAACGAAGATGGCTGCAAGAAATCGTTGACGATCTGCAAATGGACGCAGCAGCAGCAGGCTATCTTGCTTACAACCGAGAGGCCTACAGGAGTGCTGTTAGGGAGGCAACGTTCCACAAGGGACATGCAAATGGCTGACTGACTGACTGAAACACTTTAAGTAATGATGCAAGAGAATATGAGGAAAGCAAGAGAGACAGTAACGGGCAGCAAGAAAGTATACATTAATTTTCACGGATGGACAGAAATCTTGTATTGGAAAAGTTCACATTTAAGCACTGAAACAGATTTTAAAACTAACAAGTAACATTTCAGTCTAAATTCAGTACTGGTCTCAGTGTAGTTTATAGAGGTCATTTATTCTTAAATAGACATCTGTCAGACAGCAATAACACCAACAGTCGTGACCTGTCACTAGATGTATAATCTGATCAAAATTAAACTTATTTCATTGTATTTTGAAAACATCACCCAATAAAACACAGATTAGTAATAGAAATTTATAGTGGAATAAGAATGATCAAAATCAAAAACTGCCTTACATAAATTTAAGAGGAAGATATTGGACACATTAAACGTCATGATAATTTAGAGAAGACCATATTGGAAGGATACATAATGGGAAAAAGAAAGAGAGGAAGACCAAGGTGAAGATGGCTGCAAGACATCGTTGATAATCTGCAAATGGAAACATCAGCAACAGGACATCTTGCTTACAACCGAGAGGCCTACAGGAGTGCTGTTAGGGAGGCAACGTTCCGCAAGGGACATGCAAATGGCTGACTGACTGACTGAAACACTTTAAGTAATGATGCAAGAGAATATGAGGAAAGCAAGAGAGACAGTAACGGGCAGCAAGAAAGTATACATTAATTTTCACGGATGGACAGAAATCTTGTATTGGAAAAGTTCACATTTAAGCACTGAAACAGATTTTAAAACTAACAAGTAACATTTCAGTCTAAATTCAGTACTGGTCTCAGTGTAGTTTGTAGAGGTCATTTATTCTTAAATAGACATCTGTCAGACAGCAATAACACCAACAGTCGTGACCTGTCACAAGATGTATAATCTGATCAAAATTAAACTTATTTCATTGTATTTTGAAAACATCACCCAATAAAACGCAGATTAGTAATAGAAATTTATAGTGGAATAAGAATGATCAAAATCAAAAACTGCCTTACATAAATTTAAGAGGAAGATATTGGACACATTAAACGTCATGATAATTTAGAGAAGACCATATTGGAAGGATACATAATGGGAAAAAGAAAAAGAGGAAGACCAAAACGAAGATGGCAGCAAGAAATCATTGACGATCTGCAAATGGACGCAGCAGCAGCAGGCTATCTTGCTTACAACCGAGAGGCCTACAGGAGTGCTGTTAGGGAGGCAACGTTCCGCAAGGGACATGCAAATGGCTGACTGACTGACTGACTGAAACACTTTAAGTAATGATGCAAGAGAATATGAGGAAAGCAAGAGAGACAGTAACGGGCAGCAAGAAAGTATACATTAATTTTCACGGATGGACAGAAATCTTGTATTGGAAAAGTTCACATTTAAGCACTGAAACAGATTTTAAAACTAACAAGTAACATTTCAGTCTAAATTCAGTACTGGTCTCAGTGTAGTTTGTAGAGGTCATTTATTCTTAAATAGACATCTGTCAGACAGCAATAACACCAACAGTCGTGACCTGTCACAAGATGTATAATCTGATCAAAATTAAACTTATTTCATTGTATTTTGAAAACATCACCCAATAAAACGCAGATTAGTAATAGAAATTTATAGTGGAATAAGAATGATCAAAATCAAAAACTGCCTTACATAAATTTAAGAGGAAGATATTGGACACATTAAACGTCATGATAATTTAGAGAAGACCATATTGGAAGGATACATAATGGGAAAAAGAAAAAGAGGAAGACCAAAACGAAGATGGCAGCAAGAAATCATTGACGATCTGCAAATGGACGCAGCAGCAGCAGGCTATCATGCTCACAACCGAGAGGCCTACAGGAGTGCTGTTTGGGA